>MJUU01024441.1:151404-163413 GCA_002080025.1 Modiolus philippinarum
TGGTCCCATCCAAAAAAGGTATCCGGCAGGTCCGTGCCTAATCCAAGATGGCCGCCAGCGGGGAACATAGTTTTAACATTGGACCCTATGGAATATAACATTCAAAGATCTTCTTCTCAGAAACTACTAGTCCAATTAGAAACCAATCTAAGCCACAATGGTCCTTAGGTGGTCCCACCCAAAAAATATATCTGGTAGGTCCATGCCTCATCCAAGATGGCCCCCATCTGGAACATAGTTTTTACATTGGCCTTATTGATTTTAAGGGGAACATCTGCCCAAATTTTTGAATTTTTATTTGAAAAGTGGTCTGCATGTTTAAATTTCAGCACTATGTATTACTTTAATTATAAGGGGAACCCCTGCCCAAATTTTTTTTGAATGGTGTTCTGTTATGGGTTGTAATGGATGGTGGATCTTTCGGTTGCCATAGAAACCAAACAAGAATACTGTAATTTTAGAAAAAAAGTATTCTGCTAAATGTTATTTTTCATTTTTCCTATTGGAAATGCCTTTTATCTATGGCAGCCATGGTCCAGGTGAGCGATACAGGCTCTTGATAGCCTCTTGTTTTAGGTTTCCATGGCAACGGCCACCATTTTAAAAATTTAAAGACCGAAAATCAATTCTATGCTTGCTAGGCAACCTTCCTGTCAAATTTCATCCAATTCTGAGAACTTTGAATGTTCCCGCCTTTTTTTTCATTTCCATGGCAACGGCCGACATTTTTAAAATTTCAATACCAAAAATCAATTCTATGCATGCCAGGCAACCTTCCTGTCAGATTTCATCCAATTCACTTTGAAGTTTCATGACAACGGCCGCCACTTTGGAAATTCCGCCACCGGATGGCACATCTTCTCATTGTCCTCTTCCTCAATGTGAAGTTTCATGAAGTTCCGGTCAAAGGTCTTCGAGATATGAACCGGACAAAAATTTTATGCCGGAAGAACAAGCGGAAAAAGAATAAAAATAAGAATTGAGCAAAAACAATAAGTCTCCACAAACTTCGTTTGGGATACTTAATAATAATAAAGAAACGGACAAAAAACAATATGTCATCCGTACTACGTCTTGGGCGACACAATAAATTATTGATTTCTGCAACACAATCTTTGTAAGGAACGTGGATGAACGAGTTGTTAAGGTATTTAGTTTACATTTGCAATCACTGTAGCCAATCACTTCTTCTGTGCGAGTTCCAAACATTGTAAATAAATAAATAACAAAATACCGAAGTTACTGATGATTTATTTTCTGCATCTTCGACAACTTATGTCTCATCAGTGCAGATCAAACCAAAATATTTGGAAGTTCACAACCCGAAAAACGCAAAAGCTGATAGAGAACAAAAAACTGTAAATCATAAAAAATGAGCACTCAACTTGCAATCGTACGTGAATGGTATGTCAGTTACCTTCCTAAGGTTGGCGGTTCTCTCTGGAAACTCTAGCTTCCTGTACTACTAAAACAGACCACTATGATATAGCTGAGATTATGATGAAAGTTGCGTTAATGACCACACAAACAAACAGCCAGTCAAAAATATTGTACGACTAAATTATGAAATTAAAATAAACAAAGAAATCGTTGTAAATGCTTTAGTATGAATATCAATGTGTCCGATACAATAGGGGGCAGTGTTACAATTTTGACTTATACATTCCAGCATAGCATATCTAAGGATGAATTTATTTGTTATTGTTGACAATGTCACTTGCAATTAAAACTTATGCAAACAGTTTTTGCATCATTGCATTCCAATTGAGCTTACACTGGATTATAGAATTTCGGGTTGTTGGAAACATATTTGTTCCATCTGACAAAAGTTCCATCTAAATAATATTTCTTCCTTTTGAAGAAATCTTATGGAGACTTATTGCCCAACTTCACATGACAATAATTAGGTGTTTGCTGTTTTCCTGTTTTTGTAATTATATCTGTTATCTAAAACAATGAAGGGATATGGAGTAAATGCAAATGAGACAAAATCTCTACAAATACATTGTAAAACACAGCAATGGAACAACGCTTTTATTGTTGTTCTTCATCCTGAAGTCACCATGATTACCCGTTTACGTGCTTTCATTTTTGCGTTGTCATGCTTTCAATTTCATATTTTCGCGTTTTAGTTCTGCAGAAAAAGAAAGAGAAAACGCAAAAACGTTGCTGCTACGGAAGAGGTCCATTACCTCCCAGAGAGCAATTTAAACCACAAACCAAAGAAAACATCAGCGATTCCCTAGCTTTGCATACCTGAATTAACAATGAATTGATATGGAGTAAATGCTAATATCTACGAATGCATGGCAAAACTTAGCAATGGATCAACGCTTTTATTGTTGATCTTGATCTTGAAGTCACCATGAGGCCTTCAATAATGAGCTTTACTCCTTTGTTTCTTCGGTATTCCAATGCCGTTGTTTCATACCTCATAGTAAATTCAAGACGGCCCCAAGCACCGGTTTGAGCGGAATTCAATGCTAGATGTCGAGCAACCCTTCACCCATGTCTTTTTTTACCCGTTGATGTCAACAAACATAAAAACAAACAGAAATTTATGATAAAAATAAATAAATTAATTAAATACCATAGCTTCTACGTAGTCTAGAAGTAATTTCCAACTTTAGTGAGAGCAGTGAAGACTAACATCTGTGTTTAGTAATTATTAAATATCAAATTGAACACTTGACAACAAATATATGAAATAGTTTTGTTTTATTCATTTAAATATCGTATTTGAGTGTTTTTAAGCTTTACATTATGGCTGTATTATTGGTAACAATTATCTCACAATTGAATGTTGAAGCAAAGAAAGTTAAATGATTTCTCGTGTACAATTAATTCATATTTTACACGAAGAAATATAAAGCACAAAAGAGGCAAAAAAAAAAGAAAAATAGAAATAAAAGGATATGGAGTAAATGCAGATGAGACAGAGTCTATGAAATACATGGTAAAACCAAGCAACGCTTTCATTGTTGTACTTCGTCTAAATTAAATGTATTACATTTCATTTAAAAAGGTCATATCCCTTAACAATATTTTCACACATGGATTTCGTGCAGTGAGGAGTAAAAAGTTCCATGAACAGGCACGGATTCATCGAGTGACAAGAGGGCATGTGCCCTCTAAAAACTAAAAAATATATAAAGTTTTAGGGTAGAATGTGGGCTTGCCAAATATCTGCATAAAAATTCCAGCAAAACTACCTCCGATGATTTTTTCAATTGCCCAAACTTCAAATCCCGGATCCTACTTTGATGATTACACTATCTATTTTTTGTAATCATTCAACGCAATAAAAAATTGGTCACAATAAAAATTTTTTGAAGGCTTTATGGAAATCAGTATATTTATGTGTTTTAGCCATATCACTTATGTTCCCTCATGTTGTTATATATGGGTCGATAATATTTAAAAGTATACGGTCGATTCGACTTGGTGATCATTATAATTCAAATTGAAAGTGGAACAGTGCGTGCTTAATTGGGGTGAAATATTGATGGTGCGTCTAAAAGTCCCTGTAAGCCATGAAAACAATTAAACTATAGCACATTGTTAATGCTATGGTGTTCATAATATTCATAATTACTATCTGATGATAAAAACCCTTGAGATGACTCATATTTTGTCAACATCGTTGTTCACAGTCCGATGTCCGCTAATTTCGTGAATTATCTATTTGGTAGTTTTGCATTATACTGAGTAGAGTTAGTCGCAACTCTGATACAACTCGGTATACATGTTCACTGGGATACATAATATTATAGGATGAAAACACATAATGTGTTTCGATTTTATCTGTACTGAAATGAAATCACGTTTTCAAAATGGCCATTTGCAGAAAGTAAATTTACAGTAACTTCGGTACTTTGTATTTAACTTCTTGATGATCATGTATCTTGAAATATCAAGTTTTATTACGGAAATTTTTTCCAAAAGTTTTTTAGAAGCTGCATTCAAATAATTTATACGACATGGAATAATATTTATCATATACAAATAGAATAGATATCTATCAACGCACTTTCGGGGATATTGTCGTTGATTCCGTCCGTCTACGCGTCACACATTCTTGCAACGCGAATTCCTACATTTCCAGGGTTTTAGTTTCGTTGACGAATTGTTGCATATGTGCTGCAGATGTTGAATAAGCTTTCGGATTTTGGATATTGGTCTTGGTGCTGACAGAAGTTTCATGATGTCAATTTTGACAAATGTTGCATGCAACTCTTCCTACAATTTTTGATTGGTGCAAACAAGAGGCCCAAAATGTCAAAGCCCCCTAGATATTGAATTTGACACATGTGGCATGGGAAACGAAGTGTCCCTACCTTTTTGGATTTACGATTTTAATTTTGTTACAGAATTGATTCATGTAGTCTGTAGATGTGCAATAAGCTTTCGCAATTTTGATTCCACGTTTGACTTCGATAAAAAGATCTACAAATGTCAAAGACTCATATTTTTTTTTATTTTAGCATATAATTTTATATTTTGGCAATTTTTTGGTTAAATAAACCAAAATTCTGAAACTTTTAATTCTATAAGGTGATTCCAATTAAGTTATATTTCCTGAAAATCTCAAAGAAAACTTAGGTTTTGGATTTGTACGGGGCAAATATAATTTATTAATTTGTTTATTTTGATCAATTGGGTTTCGTAATTAATTGATTCCAAATGTAGTAAATTTCCTGGAAGTCTAAAAGATCACTTATTTTTTTTAGAATTCTGCCTACCAACCATACACATATAATTTGTTTAGTTCAGAAAAAAACATTTTTTCAAAATTTTGTTTTAATTAAAGAGTATTTCCCTCATGCATACCACTGTCCTTAGCTGCATTTTGGCTTTTCTATTTATATCTTATTGGTTATTTGGACTCTATCAGCTTTTACGTTTAGGTTTATACATTTCCAAATATGTTATTTAATCTACACTGAGGGAGACACAAGTTGTTGAAATGCGTATATGCAGAAACAAAATTAACAATAAATTCGGTATTTTATTATTTTTCTTAAATTGAATTTAAAATATTTGATTCCAATTTCAATAAATTTCCTGAATATCTCAAAGACTCACTTTTATTTTGGTATTCTTTCTAGCAACCATAATTTAATAATTTGTTTTGTTGAGGACTGTTACGGCACATATTGTCGCCCCTGCACATATTGTCGCCGGCGACAATATGTGCAGACCTTAGCGGCACATATTGTCGCCGGCGACAATATGTGCTGGATATTAACGGCACATATTGTCGCCGGCGACAATATGTGCCGGTTTTGTCAATGTCATTTTAACGTCATTGGAGGCGACAATATGTGCCGTATATATCGGCACATATTGTCGTCACACAAAATTGATGAATTATGAAATACTTTAGTATTCGGTTGTTTTTAAATGTTGTGATCGTCTTCTTTTAGTCTTTGTTCTTCATCTTGAAGTCACTATGAGGCCTTCAACGATGAATTTTACTCAGACCTCGTAGCAAGTTCAAGAATAAAAGAAGACGATCACAACATTTAAATATATATATCGTTGAATCTGAAATTGTTCAGCTGACACACATACACGTTTTAAAGACTTGACAGAATGAACTGATCTTTTGAAGGCATACATTCTGTCAGCAATTCACAGACTGGTATTGTTTTAAAGAAGGTAATATCATAACTTGCAGCTCAGGAGGCTGAGTCTGTGCAGGTTCTTGTGAAGGACCTCCCGTACTCTATACTTTTTAGCTTAACTGGCAATAGTGTTGAGCTTTTGCCATCATTTGGCGCCCGTCGTCCGACCAACGTAATCTCTCTATTAAAAGATCTTCTCCTCTGAAACAGCTGGGCAAACTGAAACCAGATTTGGTCACAATAGTTCTTGGGTGGTCCCCTTTAAAAATGTGTCCGGCAAGTCAGCTGCTCATCCACGATTGCCACCAGCGGGACTGTATATTCAACGATTTCCTTCTCTGTATCTACTCGGCGAATCGGAACCGAACTTGGTCACAATAATGCTTAGTTTGTCTTCTTTAAAAAATGTGTACGGCAAGTTCTCATTACATTCAAGATGGTGGCCAGCGGGGAACATGGTTTTTACATTGGACCTCATGATAAAGCATTTAAAGACCATTTCCTCTGAAACCGCAGAGCCTATTGGAACCAAACGTAATCAGAATAGTCCTTTTGTGCTTCTCTTTAAAAAATGTGTCCGGCAAGTCTACACTTCATCCAAAATGGCTTCCAGCGGAAAAAATGGACCTTATGGGGAAAGATATTCAACGATCTTCTCCTCTGAGAGTACTGGGCCAGAGAGTATTGGGCCAGTTGGAACAATCTTTTTCACAAGGGTCCTTTGTTGGTACCTTTTGAAAAAAGTGTCCGGCATGTCCACATGCCACCCAAAATGCTTGCCAGCGGGGAACATAAGTTAACATTGGACCCTATCGCAAAGCACAGCTAATTTGAACCAAACTTGGTCACAATAGTCCTAGGATGATCCCCTTTCAAAAATGTGTCGGGCAGGTTCGAATCTCATTCAAGATGGCCGCCAGCGGGGACCTAAGCTTAGAACTGGACCCTATTCGGAAACATATTCAAAGATCTTCTGTAAAACTACTTGGCCAATTGAAACAAAACGTGGGCACAATATTTGGCTCTCTTTAAAAAATGTCTTGCAAGTCCGGATCAAATCCAGTATGGCGGCCAGTGGGGAACATGGATTTAACACCGAATCCTATGGGAAGGCATTCATAGGTTTTCTCCTCTGAAGCCGGAGAGCCAATTAGAGCTTAACTTGGACACAATAGTCTTTGGGTGGACCCCTTTCAAAATGTGAACTTCCGAACTTCGTTGAAAATACAAGGCAATTGGAACCATACTTTGTCACAGTGGTCCTCAATATGGTCCTCTTTGATAAATATTTGAAAAAGATGGCTGTCAGTGAGGAACATAGTTTGACATGGAACTCTATGGAAAAGTATTCAAAGATCTTCTTATCTGAAAACCGCAAGGCCAATTGAACCAAACTTGGTCAAAATAGTCCTTGGCTGGTCTCCTTTAAAAAATGTGTCGGGCAAGTAGGCATCTCATCCAAGATGGCTGCCATCGTGGAACTTAGTTTAACATTAGACGTTATATATTCAAAGACCTTCTTCTCTGAAAATACTTGGCCAATTTGAACCTTTTTTGCTCGCAATAGTTCTTAGCTGGTCTCCTTTGAAAAGTGTGTGTGGCAAGTCTGCATCGCATCCAAGATGACCGTTAGCGGGGAACATAGTTTAACATTCGGCCCTATGGGATTTAGCATTTAAAGATCTTCTTATCTGAAACGTCAAAGAACCAAACTTTGGTGGTCTCCTTTCAAAAATGTGTCTTGCAATTCCACATCCCATACAACATTTTTGCCAGCTTGAAACTCAGTCTAACATTGGACCATATTGGAAAAAATATTCATACATGTTCATAGTTAATAATAATTTTATTTGCTTATATAACAAAAGGGATTGGACACAAGTTTTTCAAACTTATGTAGTACGCTCCCATACATAATATTTGCTACAAAATAATATCTGTATTAACATAGAAAGGAACATGCAAAATTAAAATCAATAATTGGTTTATGTTTATACTTGAAATACATGGTAAAGGGGTTTAAATACAAATAGAAAACAAGGGAAAAAAGTTGAAAATTCAAATTTTCATATTCATAGATCCCCTCCTCTAAAAGTACTAAACTAATTGGAACCGCATTTGATAACAATTGTCCTTAACTGGTCCCCTTTTAAAAGAATGTGTGGTAATTCAGCATCGAATCAATGTTAAAAGAAACTGAAATTAAGAAAATATAGATTATATATATAACCTGTCCTTTTCATATCGGTCCCGAGACGTTAGCCGAGGGCCGATATGGGTCGATATGGGCCGATGGGATGATAATATGGAAAATGACATGTTTTGATATATTTATCACATATATAATGTACAATATTCATGAATAAAAAAAATCAATAAATGACGTCTTTATTAACAATGAACACAATATATTAACTTCGATTTAACAATTCTGAAATAAATAATACAAGAGACGATATTGAAAATGGCAATTAGTAATCCGGCTATCTATCACATGTTTTGAACAAGCAATCTTAATTTTCAACAACAATCCGATGTCCGATCCACCTTTTTAATGATGTATTTGGCACGAATTAGAAAACGAAAATTGGAGAGTTGAGCTTGCTGACCTGTTATGATTTTTTTTTTTCGCAGCGGGTCTGTATTACATTTTTTATATTTGACACTGTCTTTATATCAATCAAATGAATGAGCATATTCATTATCTGAACCATGTCATAGCCGATTTCTATTGGAATCCTTCAAACGTAAGTACATGCTTGGGTATTTAATAAACGTCACACTATTATGACGTCATAAAAATGTGTGCACCAGGGCATTATAACCGGTTACTTGTATTTGCCCGGGGCAATGATATGGATGGACAATTACAGTTATTGCATATGCCAAAGTCCATATGCATTACGCATAAATATGTGATAATGTCATAATATATTATAATTTACCTTTATATATATAGTATAAATGTTGGACTCAAATTAAAAAAAATAATTTAAAGGTATTTTATCCTTGAGATTTTTTTGAGTGAAATTATAGAAGGGAAAAGAATGAAATTTTGGTATATACATTTCAGGAGTAAAGTATAATATATCAAATAGATCATGTCAATTCGGGCTAAATGGCAGTTTATGGACCGGATTGTCACAATCAAATTATCATATGGACCTCAGCTTCGCTTCGGCCCATATACTATATTGGGGGTGGTCCATAAACTGCCAAAGTCCCTTACTGCTATGAATTATTTGATACATAGATAAAGTTTTAACTAATGATTATCTTCCTCTGATATATTACTCACTTCCTATGATATCGCGGGTTCTACGGTATCGCGGTATTTCTTTCATCCAAGATCTCCTCTGAAAATACTATGCCAATTGGAACCAAAGTGAGACGCAATGATCCTTACATTGTCCTCTTCAAGAAAGGTGACAGTCGGTCTACGCCCCATCAAAAATAGCTGTCAATGGGGAACATAGTTTAATTTTGGATAATAAAACATCAGCAAACTTCAAAACGAGACCCTTAACCAGTCAATAAACAAATTTCAAAATGAGACCCTTAAACGTTGTGATTATTTTGACTTATTGTATCAGCCGTGCACCAGGTGAGCGATACAGGCTCTTGAGAGCCTCTTGTTTTAATCTCCAGAAGAAAATCTTTTGAAAAAGTTACGACCCGCAGACGACGGACGCAAACTGAATCCATACAGCGATTCTTTTGAAGATTTTTAGATGAAAAAAGTTACGACGGACGCAATCTTGTTGCAACAGCTCGCCCTGGGCTTATAGAGTAAGATTTCTCAGATAACAATATTATCAGAAGACATCGATTATGGATAGAAAAGCACCAGAGATGATTATCAGAAAAAACCCAAAACCTTGATTTGGCTTGAATGAGATTCGAGCCAAGTTTTAAGAATTATAACTTTAGAACAACAGTTTCGTGGCATGGGCAATTAGGACCAATTAAAAATACAAAAATGAAGAGTGAAAACGATGCTATGTAATTTGACAAACTTAGAATTTCCTGGGCATCGGCTTGAATAATTATAGCTAAATAAACACATCATTGGTAGAGAAACAACATTCAATTTGGGAAGGGGCGTTAAAATGGAGAGTATAGGAAATAAGTAATTCGAGTAATTTGAGTTAGGGCATAGATTAAGATCCACTATTTTCTATGACATTCTTTATTCGTGAAATTTACAGATATGGCGAGACAAATAGCTTTGAATGACCTATAAACTAAAGCCACATTTATCTGAGCAATTTAGGGTGGGTTCTTTAAAATACAGTCTGTCCGGAATCAGCTTGCTACGGAAGTCCGTTAGTGCCAGGTGGTGTTTTATTTTTATCTCGTTATAACGACTTAGTATCTCGTTATAACGACATAGTATCTCGTTATAACGACTTAGTATCTCGTTATAACGACTTAGTTAACTCGTTATAACGACTTAGTATCTCGTTATAACGACTTAGTATCTCGTTATAACGACTTAGCTAACTCGTTATAATGACTTAGTATCTCGTTATAACGACTTAGCTAAGTAACCAATAGAACGAGTGCCTTTGTTATTGAACAGATGATAAGACCACAAGAAACAAACAAGAGGCTATCAAGAACCTCTATCGCTCACCTGGAACCTGGTGCATAAACATTCGTTAAACTATTTTTTTACAACAAACAGAAATATACGACAGAACCCAAACCTGTCAGACAGAGTTTCTAAAGGGTCCCATACAAGCACTAGTTGCAGACTTAACCACAAATTTTCAAAAAGACCCATCGGAGGACCTTTGTGGCTAAATTAAGATCCAATCGGTCAAGTAGTTTCAGAGGAACAGATCTCTGAAACTGTTCCCATAGGGTCCATATTAAACTGTGTTTCCCGCTGGAAGCCATTTTGAATTTAGTGTGAACCTGAAAAACACCATTTTTGTAAGGGACCATATAAGGACTATTATGACCAAGTTTGGTTCCAATTGGTCAAGTAGTTTTAGAGAAGATCTTTGAATGTGTTTTTGTATAAGGCTCAGTGTTACGCTATGATACCCGCTGCATGACAGCCATTTTGGTTAAGGTACACTGTTTTAAAGGGACCATCTTACGACTATTGTGACAAAGTTTGGTTCCAAGTGGCCAAGTAATTTCATAGAAGATCTTTAAGTGAAAAGTTTACGCCAGACGACGGACGGACAACGGAAGTGATGACAAAAGCTTATTTTGGCTTGGGCTAGGTGAGCCAAGGCCACAAATAAGATGTATAAAAGACAAATGTACAGAATAAAAGACAAGGTAAAATAAACAAATAGATGATAAAGAATAAAGTCAGTTCCAACAAATTTCTACTTTATGGCCCACAACAAGGCCAGTGCAATTGGGTAGGGCAATTCTTGCCTCGTAGTTGAAGGTCGTATGTTCGAAATGCTTCATTAATTTTCATCTTTTGGTTAAGTTTATTTTCGGATCCAATCCAATTTTCAATGAAGCCGTAAAATAGTGAAAGAATGATGTTTTTGTTAATGTAGCTGTTCTCATTAGGTACTAGCGTAACGCGGGAATCGGGATTTTTCGAGAAAAAAAATGCACGAGCTAGTTTAGAATAATTAAAAGATAACCCATGAACGGGAAAAAGCAGCTTCTTTCACAGAAAGCTGAAATAAAAGACTTTGCAATAAGAACCTTTGTCTCTTTTACACATAAAGAAAAAAATCAAGAAACGGATCTAAAATACAGAAATGAACCTAAACGAAACGGAACGAAACTGTTTAGTTTCTTGAATTAGGATACTTACTAAAAGAAAAAACGAAATCGTTCCGTTTCGTTTCTTTTCGTTCCGTTCCGTTACACGTTTTAGAATCACCCTTCAAATGATGTTTTACAAACTTTCTGTGAAACTTATTTCAATGGCATACCCAAAATGACATATGACAAGAACCCGTTTATTGGCATCCGGGAACTCACGGTGTTGCTATTTGTAGTAAAATGTCGTCGTGCTCAGACATTTCATCCCGGATTATTTATTCAAATTATTAACAAAAAGCATACTTTCATTGTTGAAGGCCTCATGGTGACTTCAAAATGAAGAACAACAATAAAAGCGTTGTTCCTCTGGTTGTTTTTTACCATGTATTTGTAGAGACTTTGTCTCATGTGCATTTACTCAATATCCTTCTATTCACCATTTCTAGTCTTTAATTTTGAGGCATAGACTGATAGCCCTTTTTTCTGATTTTTTTCTTCTTTTATTTCCTAAAGGTGATGTGTAAATTGATGAAACATGTGCCAAGTCAGTAGTAGAACGGGTTACCTCAGATCACTTTTTGTCGAGGACCCCCCATAGTGCATTCTTTGTAAAATATTTTCATTTTCCCCTAATTTT
>MJUU01024444.1:0-11617 GCA_002080025.1 Modiolus philippinarum
CACCCTTTCCACGTCCTGACATTTTTGTATGTTTGTTTATACCACGGCCCAATGCTCTCACAAAATATACAGAAAAGGCTATAGAATAGAATAGAATAGAATAGAATAGAATAGAATAGAATAGAATAGAATAGAATATGCTTTATTAACCAATCAAGGGTCCATTGAGGACATGATGACAAAACATAACAAAAATAATTATTACAGAGACTAATACACATATATAAATATATATATTTTACACTATCAAAATAAAGTGTATTCATAATATTAATAAAATAAAGTGATCAGAGGGCACCAGCACTGTGGACATTTGAAATATAGAGTACAAATTTTGCTATGGATTAGACAAGATGACTCAGGTAGAGAAGGCACCAAGGGACGATGCTTCAGGATAATTCTGTGCAAAATTATAATTTACAGCAGAACTTCCTCCTCGTGCCTTATCCAGATGAGCCAGCTTTTATATGCTATTTACTAAATATTACTTTTTTTTTTCTTTTTAACACAATCAATAAGAACATGAATGAACAGGTTAGATTTTGCAAGTAATTCAGCCACACCCTTTCCGTTAATGTAATTTAGGCATTTTCAGCTTCTACTTCATTAAAAATGTTGTATTGAAATAAATCATTTGTGTACAGTTTGGGACCGTTACTTTTAGTGTTTTCCGTTCTGTTCATTTTTGACTTAATGAACAAGGAAAAATCAAAGCACTCTTGAGGATAAAAATAAAAATTCTGTATCATACAAAATTTGTTTCGTTTTCTGTAAAGAGTAACATATAAAGCATAATTACATGTCTCTGCTGTAAATCATGTCATTTCTGTCGCTTGTTTTATAGATGTTTTCTGATTTAAATCAACTCTAAAATATAATTTTTCCTAAAATTAAATTGTAGTGAACTTAGTGCTTTTTGCCCCCCCCCCTTTCCCCCACGGTGAGCAACTTTTCAAATTCCGTTTGAAACGATTCCAGCGATTGGTTACTTTGTTAATAGCACTACAAACATAAACCTACACAGTAAATTTAAACATAACTTTTTAAAATCAAATTATTCTTCTTTTTCTTAACAAATATACTTAATAAACATTTCAATAATAATGTTTTCTAAACTCCAATTTTTTTCTTACTCATAACATACACAGTTTAGCTATAATACGCGTTTTTATTAGGTACTCTATTCGACAACAACGAAAATAAATAGTTCGCATATTTCGCATATTTTGTTTCTAAGAAAAACTTCTACGCCTTAATTCTTAAAAAAAAAATGGCTGCAGCTGCAAGAGCGCCTACTTAGATACAAAGATTACACTCTCTGGCTGGTATGTTATGTTATATTATATTATATTATATTATATTATATTATACTATACTATACTATACTATACTATACTATACTATACTATACTATACTATACTATACTATACTATACAATTGTACCAACTGCATACTTCATTCCACCTCCATTACATCTATCCATACCCACAGGTGCCGACAGGTATTGGATCCCTCCCCCAGGTGTTTCCCCTCCCCCATATCACCTAATTCTGTCTGTCACCCTCTTCATACAAACACAGCCTGCGAATCTCAGGAGGTTGGAGGGGTTCCATTTTAATTCAAAACAGACTTTTGACCATCTCGGGCATCTGAATGTAAAGAACGACAAAAAGTTTAAGTCCGTTATCTATAGATAAAGGGTATCTCTAATTGTCACATATATACCATATAATTACTTTCTAAATATTAAGAAAATGCTATTTTATTAGTATGTATGTTTAGTATGTATGTTCACGGTATATTTATTCATTCTTTGAATTTCAATAAAAAATTGTATTTTCAATGATGGACCATTGACAATTTAAGCCCGTGACTTAAGTACTTATATTATTTAAAAATATTAAAAAAAATGCGAGACAAAATTATTATTATTATTATTATTATTATATTTTGCTTTGTTATTGTATATGTTAGACTTGTGTATGGTATGGCTGAATGCATACGATGTAAGTCTCTGACCAACGTAAATTGCTACACTTGTAAAAGGTGTATATTTAATTGTGCAGTTTAAAAAAACAATACACATAAAATACAAATAAAATAGGCATTTTGATGTTTCTCCTATGAAATCCGATTTACTTTAATTGATTTTAACATATTTTTTAAATAATTTTAATAAAAAGATACCATTAACTTAATAAAACTTTAAATAAAAGATGATTCGGGCGTCATACTGGGAGTCTGACGGTTCAGGTGAAATTTAATTTTAGATAAAAGATTACTTAACATATGGACATCTGTTTTTAATGTAAAATTTGTCAATAAACTGGCGTAATATAAACAGCTTCAATTTATGACAATATAGTAGAAATCAACAATTAAAATGAGAAAAACAAAAATACAGAAATGTCAATATTTTATTCAGTCTATAAAAAAATGCTTCGTTTTGGTGGGACGATTTGTCTTTCATACTTTATTTGTCATTTTATCGATTTCTAATGTCATCTCAAGTTTGGGCAACAAATGGCCATTATGATTTTTGTCTAGCCTGCAACAAAAGTCGCTGAAAGGGAGACATAGGTATAGCAATCCTCCGGCGGCGGCATAAACTTTTTTCTAAAACCTTCATAACTTTTCAAGGATAATACATACACACATCATCTTTGGTCCACAGCACCACCAAGTGATGACCTTTCCAGCAGCATATATTTTGAATGACTTTGACCTTGTTTTCATGGTTCAATAAGCACATAAACATTGCGACATAGTTTCACATTCAAGTCCTTTTCTCAGGAACTATAATACTTACACTTGTCATATTTGGTTTATAGTGAGATCTATATGGGTACACGGCAGTCTGACACCTGTCATGTTTCTTTGACCTCAATTTCGTGGTTCAGTGACTTTGTTAAATTTTTACATTCAAGTCTATTTCTCAGCAACTGTAGCCTCTACACTCACAATATTTGTCCTATAGCAAGATTTATTGGGTATATGCCAGTCTGACATTTGTCATGTGACCTTGACCTCAATTTCTGACATTTGTCATGTGACCTTGACCTCAATTTCACAGTCCAGTGGCCTTGTTAAATTTTTCTGCTTAAGTCCATTTCATAATAACTAGAAGTGGTAGGTTGATAATATACGGATGTAGGTTGGTCTTGGGTAGTACACGGTCTAGTGGCCACGTTAACTTTTTCTGCTTAAGTCCTTTTCTCAATAACTAGAAGTGGTAGGCTGATAATATTTGGTATGTATGTATGTATGTATGTATGTATGTATGTATGTATGTATGTATGTATGTATGTATGTATGTATGTATGTATGTATGTAGGAAAAATGAAAGGATAGGTTGGTTTTGGTTAGTACATGTCAGTCTGGCAGGTGACTTTTGTCCTTGACCTCAATTTCACAGTCTAGTGAGCATGTTCACTTTTCAGATTAGTTCACTTAGATTTCACATCAATTTAGAGTCCAGCAGGGACAGGCAAGACATCCTTTAGGGTCATCACTTGTTTTAATAACATATCTATGGGTTATGCTGTGAAATTTAGTCAATATGTTGTGTACATATGCATTTCATAAATTTTGTGCTTTAAATGTATTGAATTACTTCTACATGCAAAATATGTCTCAAGGGTTTGTGTTTGGTTAAATAGTTCTTAAAAATGTAGAAAAATTAAATGATTAAATGATAAAGTAAAATATTTGAGAAGTTTATATTAGAACGAAATAAAACAATTATAATATAATGAAATAAATTTCTGCAACTCTGAAATAAAACATCTTATAACATTGATTCTAAATTTATGCTTGTGCATAGTAAAATAAAACACCATTCAGTTCCATAGTTAGTTCTAGCAGATAAATTCAGAGTGGTCTAAAGTCAAAAAAGGCATCATCCAGTCATACGTCACTCAACGTTATGAGCAGCTTAACTGTTGTAAAATATAATATCGATCGACCCTTGTTTGGATTGTTTGTTTGTTTGTTTATTTGTTTGTTTGTTTGTTTGTTTGTTTGTTTGTTTGTTTGTTTGTTTGTTTGTTTGTTTGTTTGTTTGTTTGTTCACATCTCAGCAGGGCTCCACAAAACACTGATAATACATATATATTGTCTGGCAAGATCAAAATCATGCGAGATAACTCAGAGTACTCATACTATCTTCAGATGAGGACGATGCACATGAATAGTATTGACAGTATGGAATACAAATAAATTCACAAAAAAATGTAGAATTATCACTTTATGTATAACCTACCTAGTGAAAAGGATTTTGGCCATCTGAACTTAGGAATTTTACAGTAATGTAAATAATCAGAATTAAAATCCCATGAGATGAGCCTGAAGAAAATACAAACCAGATTCTAAAGTTCTGTCTTCACCCAATGCATTTTCCTGATGTGGTACAAAGTGCTCTATCACCCTTTTTCACTAATTACCAGTCTCTAAACAAAGGGGCATAATAGGATAATTCTCTAAACAAAGGGGCATAATAGGATAATTCTCTAAACAAAGGGGCATAAAAGGATAATGGACACAGGGTGATTTCAAGATGAAGAACAGCAGCAACAACAGTCAACATTGTTCAATTACTTTGTTTACCATGCATTTGTAGACACTACATATTCATTTATTCATTCATTCATTCATTCATTCATTCATTCATTCATTCATTCATTCATTTTTTTCTGTTTTCTACAAAAGATCATATTCTATTTTTTTTCATTCTTCATTGAACTCCCTTACACAAATCAAAAGTGTTGCTGCAAATTTGCTGCAATGTTTCAGCAAACAAAATTGTGTGCAGGAACTGTTTAAAGAACTTTGCAGGTTGTTGCAGCAAACTGTAACATTAACACAAAATTCTTGCAAACAAAGGAAGTTTGCAGCAAGTACATACATATTGTAGAAACTGAATTTGTTAGTAGAAATTGGAATTAGCAACCAACAAAATTTAATGTAACCACCTGTGAAATAGGTCACTCAGATTTTACCTTTTACACAAATAGAAAGAAAGAAAGAAAGAAAGAAAGGAAGGAAGGAAGGAAGGAAGGAAGGAAGGAAGGAAGGAAGGAAGGAAAGAAGGAAGGAATTCTGTTGAAGATTATTTTATATAAATTAGTTAAATATTTGCATCGATAAGATTTGAATCATTAATGAACATTTAAATAATGCAAATAATGCATACATTTGTAGCAATAAACCATTTCAAAAAAATTTAGAAGATATCAATATGACATTTTTTAGATGCTTTAAAACAAAAGCATGCAAAGGAAAACTATTTGGAAATGTTCAGAGTTTTAAATCTTTATAAGCACTTCAACAGAATGTAAAATACTATTTCTTTTCTTGATTAGTACTGTCTATAAAGCTTAGATATTTAGATATTCAGTGTTGTTGACAATATATGTTGATGCATTTTATTAGAAATATTGATCCTGTACATTATTTATTTGGGCCAAAAATTCAACTTGAAACTGTTACATCAAAATATCCTGTCCATTATATAGTTGAAACTTATATACACACATAATTTATATACAACTATTAACTTTGAGGTTACATTATAATTGCTGCAACATTTCTGCAGAGATTTGTTGCAACATTACTGCAAATGTTTGCAGGAAAACTAATTTGCATACAAAAATGACTATTTACTGCAATATTGCAACAAATTATTTGCAGTTTGCAGCAAACTAAATTTTTCTCTAAGGGCTAGTCTACAAATTTACACTTTATAAATTAAACAGATCAAATAACTGTTGTAAACCTTTTTTCCCCTATCATACAGTTAACTTCCAAATGTATTAAATTTCAATCGTTTGTACTGGCCAACTGATCCTCATTCAAAAAATAAATAATTCAGGTTCCCCATCCATCCATCCATCCATCCATCCACCCACCCACCCACCCACCCACCCACCCACCTACCTCACTCTTTTTGCACTATGAAGTCAGTATCAGATGTACTTTTTACATAACAGAGTACAAGAAAGCTTATAACTTTCAGGACTTCTGTCAATGTAACTATAATTAGACTGTAATTATATTTTATCACTTTAGTATGAAGATAAAGGTAAACCCATTCAGGTACAGTTTATAGTAACAACCATGAAATAAGATCAAAAGCAACATATTTCAAAGCTCTATGGTTAAATATTTTCCAGAAGGAATTAATCTCATACCATTTGTTCCATTTGGAACTTACATGTATTACACAGGATACTATATTGGCTTACATTATATAGTATGGCAAAACAAAACTCACACATATTTGAAGCAACATAATATAAACCAGGGAAAATTATTATTATTTTTTTATTTGATATTTGTTACATTATTTGATACAATAAGGAGAAATGCTGATTAAAAATGTCAACAAGTACCAATATCCAGATTGGGTTTTCATAATTCTTCTATTGTATAATCCTAATTATACCAGATTCCTCAAAAGATGACTAGCATACCAATTATGAAAAAGAAAGGAAATGGGGTAAATGTCAAGGATATGGCAAGCGAAATTAACCAAAATGCAGAGAAACCCGGTTTTGGTTAGCGAAACCGGGTTTCGCTGTCTGTAAAGCTAGGTTTCCTGACTGGAAACCCAGGGTTTCCAGGACTACACTCGACTTAACCCAGGGTTTCCAGGACTACACTCGACTTTGGTACTGCAAATGCGAGTTTCCTCTTAGAAATACATACAATGCTCAGCATCCAATGGGTTTCTGAAGCTAAACCCAAGTTTCCTCAAGCAAATGTAGGTTTTCCTCACTGAAACCGGGTTTCACTCTGAGAAACTTGGTTTTGGTCAGAGAAACCTGGTTTTCATGCAAGAAAACTCGACTTTCCAGTAGCAAATGATAGTTTTCCTGTTTAATTACATAAAAGGCTGAGGGTTCTATGAATTTATGAAGCTAAACCCAAGTTTCCTCATTCAAAGATGGGTTTTAGACAGCGATTTTATTTCCTCATAGGAAATACATAATACGCTGATTGCTAATTTGCTATCTCCCTCATGCAAAGCTCTGTCCTTAGCTGATTTTGGCTTTAAATTTAGATCACTTTGGTTATTTGTTCTCTATCAGTTTTTAAACATCTTTGAGTTTATGGTCTTCCAAACATTTAGATTTTATCTGCACTGATGAGACATAAGTTGTCGAAATGCGCATATGCAGAAAGTAAATTCACAGTGATTTCGGTATTTAGTTATTTGATTGGTTCATTTTCCAAACTCGTTATGTAAGCATTGTTGTCATTGGAAGGCGTTATTATGGTGAATAATTTATTTATTTTGTTAGTTTCTGATGGGACATGCATAATTTATATTTTACAGCTTACTGTTAAATAGAAATAATAAAAAACGAACTTGCGGAATTTAACATTTCATTTCCCTGAACGTTTCGGCATTTTGTCACACCGGTCAAAATATAGTATGTCAACACAACAAATCAGAGACATATAGATCTCTTGATCAACAGAAGTTAAAATAAAAGTAAATAAGAGACAAATTTGATTTTTCATGGCACCAGGTGGGCATTTTGTGTTGAAATACAAGAGGAAAAGGTACAGTTGGACGGGTAAATGAATATCAAATGAAATTAGGAAGTGCCAAGTGGGTTAATTTAGTCTTGGCATAATCTGAGACCAATGTAACATAAGTCCCAAGCAGAATGATTGCTTTCATCGTCAGTCCTGTCTTTTGATAATCTAGTACCGCATCTTTAGTTGCAGCTGAAAAAAGAGAGAAAAGGTCTGTGTGTGTGGGGGAGGGGGGAGGGGAGGGGGTTTTTGTAGTACACTCACTGTCACATTTTATACTCCATTGATGGGTGATATCGCCAAACATTGTTAATTTCCACCCACTTCAGTATTCGACTTAAGGTGGTTCGGGTGTCTAAAACTGCGCATCAATCTTGCGCATGTGATAAAAATTGGAATTTACCATTGAAATGTTGTAAAAATGATTTTGAATAGTTCATTGCTAATAATAAAATCAGATAAGCAACATTTATGCTGAGAATGTGCAAATTACATCACATTTTTGAAGAACTCTTATTTTATTGAAGGGAGATAATTCTAAAGAAATAATAAGGGAAAAATCACATTTTCATGAATTTTTCAAAAATATGATCGGTGACCCCATTTTTTTATTTCAGATTTCCAAAGTTATTTTTTCAACAGACTTTATACTACATTTTCACAAAAATCTATCGTTTTATTCACATAAAAGATTATAAAATAGTATTTTCTCCCTATATAGACTATGTTAAAAAGCTCAAAATCTCGCTATTTTCGGAAGCTTCTTCCAGAAAAATTAGTTCGGTGACCTATTGATCCTTTACTAAAATTGTGAAGTGCAAGCAACAAGCTTTCATTTGCAGAAAAATTAGAAAAATCTATCGTTTTGTTTTTAGTCACCCGAACTACCTTAAACATGCTACATTGTATTTCAACTTAAATGATGACGTCACAATCGACGCTTAGTAGGTCGAAAACTGGATGTGATGAGGATAGTACTTACTATCAATGATACAACTTTATTTTGTATGCTTAAAAGTTCACCTGAAGAGCTCACTGAAATTGTCATGACGTTAGTTTTTTCCCCAGTCATGTTACGGGATCTTTAATGAAGTACTCAGACCACCCTGAATGTTGAATATGTAACGGTTCATATTATCCACTATGAAAGTAGTTTCAAAGGAACAAATTTCAAAGCTCGCCCAGTGAAATAATCTCCAGTTTGAAAGAATTTACTGCTCACCTGGTGAAATAATCTCCAGACAGAATAAATCGTATAGATATATCAATAACATTTCTTCCATTTGGGTCATATTTCATAGGATACTATTTTGGCATACAAATACCCCTAACAATTCACCAGCAGAGGCTTCCAGCAAGTGACAATAAATAAATAAATAAATAAATAAATAAATAAATAAATAAATAAATAAATACTGAATTTGCTGTATATAATATCAGTTTTTCTAGATATGATGTTGATAAAAGGGATACATAAGATTCATCTTATTTTTAAAAAATAATCAGATCATTTTTGCATTTAATGTTTTGGATACAATCCAGGTAGTCATGATGTATGCCGAGGTATATAAATTTTTCAAACATTCAACAAAATTAGCATTTTATGTAAAAATTCAAAGGATTTTCCTCTATATCATATACTGTCCATTGCATCTAAAAGTTTCTCTGTTTTATACAATGTTTGTAAGAAATTTAACATTCCATATGGGTGGGCTGAAGTTTCCATCATAAGCTTTCGAAGGAGTTTTTTATAAGGGTGAATTAAAAAAAAAATGGCACCAAGAAAAATTTTTTTGGCAATTTTTCAAACTCAAATAATCATTTTGATTTATGTGTTGCTTTATTGTACATAGCCCAAAGTTTTAAAATTCAAAGCCACATTGAAACAAATGAAGACATAAAACAGTTTCATACATTTTACTGGAAGAAAAGCAACAGAAAAACTCGAAATACCTTTAATTTCAAAGCACTGTACTTTTAGCAACTAACTAGAAAATATATATATTTTTTTTATCCTAATTGTTACTAGTGTATTTGTTTTGCATTCTGGACAAAAAACAACCTATTAATCTTTCAAAAATTCAGCAAAAAATAAATTTTCATGATAAAATTGATAGGTTTTATTTATTAATGGATCAAAAAGTTTTTATTCCAATAAATTAAGTCATCTTGTAGGTTCAAAACCTGAATTTTGTAAAAATGTAATTTATTCTGAACATGAATGCAAAAAACTTTATTCATTTACCTCTTTTGAAAAAAATTACAGACAGTTTTAGAATTGCTTCTTTTTCTTCCTTGCACTCCAGAATTTTTAAATTTGTCATGCATTTGCCTGCTCTATATACTTTCCTGCACTCTTTTTTTGAAAAAAAAAATGATAAAAATAATTTATATAAATGATTTCTTTTTGAATTTTTTTACTAACCAAAGAAATCTTTCTGTTTATCAATTACACCATCCATATTTGTCTGGAGTGATCCATATTTGTCTGGAGTGCAACATTTCAAGTTTTAAGAACTAAATTTTACCCATATGTTACTTTTTAAAAACTTAATATTTATCTTTTAATTGAAATAGGCCTGAAGAGCATTTATACAAAAAGCTGGGTGAATATACTAACTAATAGCTGATTTAGGGCAACATTTATGTTGTCTGGAGTGCAATAAGTATTGACCATAATTATAACTAGAGGCTCAGACACTGAGCCTGAATCGCTCACCTGACAAAATGCTGAAGCAGGGTTTTCCATGTTCTGCATGGTGGCTTTGTTTTTTATGTGAATTTCCCATAGAGCGAAAATAAACTATGTTCTGTGCTGGCAGCCATGTTTTTAATTGGATCCGAACGAAATGAGCAATCTTTGTTAAGGACCTTCAGTTCATCACTCCTGTAAAGTTTGGTTGANTATTTTTAACATAATCATAGAAAAGACTTATGCAATATTAATTTTTTAAGAGAGAAAATTATATTGATTAATTTAGGGCAAATTTTACCCATTCTTTCAATAATTTTTTGACTTCATAGCTCAAAATGTGATTTTTTACAATTTTGATTTGTGATATGATATTTGTTTATTTTTTATGTCTACAAGTTCCAAAATTATTAGGTAAACTTAATAATTGTAAATATAGACATGTAGCTCAAATTTATTCATGAAATTATAAACATTAAAGTCAAAATCAATGCTGCATTTTGATTCTTGTATGTAACTGCATAGTGAAAATGTTGCACTCCAGACATATTTCTAAAACCTCACACATATTATAACTTGTAAAAGTTTTTTTTGAGTGAAGGAAGAGTAAAGGTAATGTTCAAGCTACCATGTAGGGTATCTGAGGAATGTCTAATCCAGCTATAACCATCAAAAAATTAGCAGAAAGAGTGAGAAAAAAGCTTGGGAAATGACTGAAAATCAAATGGCTTTAAGTTTTTATTGTCGTTTTCTGACCCTTTTTGTTGAAACTCTCTGGTTTAACCAGCTTTTTACTTCTTGTATATGTTATTTTTACTATAATCTTGATTTTTTATTTTACAATCAAACCTTGAAGTAGACTTACCATGTTAGAATTAACAAAAAATTAAGAAATGTGTCTGGAGTGCAACATATTTACTATGTAGTTAAAACGATCAAATTAAAGCATCAAATATGATTTAATGTCTATAATTTCTTTAAAAAATGAAGCTTAATATATATTTTTTTTATTTTAACCTAACAGTCAGCAATGTTCATAGGGTAGACAAAATAAATAGAGCATTTCTTTAAAAAATGAATGTGATTTTGCTATTAAGCGCCTACAAAAAGAGTCTGAAATTGAAAGAATGACCCAGTTGTTCTTTAAGATTGTTGAAATGGTTACACTCTTTCAAATAATGGTTGTTTGATGCTTAGATTTTCATTTGAACTGTTAAAAATAAGCATAAATACACTAAAAATACTGTTGCACTCCAGACAATATAAACATTGCTCTCAATTAAGTTATAAGTGTGTGTCTGAAAAAAGGTTCCATTCTTGGGTGAATGATCTTTATATCAATGTTGTCTGAAACAAAGAACAATAGTGGATTAAAAATCAAT
>MJUU01024444.1:14803-34883 GCA_002080025.1 Modiolus philippinarum
AAAGTTTATTGAACAATCATCTGTAAAGGTAATTCCTCATGATTCAGTGACCGGGAACTAATTTTTATGCCCGATTGACTTGGGCTATCTATTATGAAAAATTTGTCGGCGGGGCATCCGTGTCTTATAGACACATTCTCTAGTTCTAAATATGTCATATCTTTATTTTTCATGAGATTTCGATGGTTTTTTTTCTTTGAATTTCTATGGATGTAAAGTTTTAGTTGATAGTACATATTTTGCATAGCTCTTATGGTTTTTTATCAGTAAGTAATCAAAAGGGTTTATTTATTCCCTATTTTGTTTCTAGCTAATAACTGTGTCTAGCTTCTTTTTGTGTCCATCTAATTATTGTGTCAAGCTCTTTACTGTGTCCACATTCACTTTAAACTACTTTTGTTGAAATTTCAGTGGTCGACATGCTGCGGTCGTATCATGCTGCACTCGGCGTAGCCCTTTATTCTATTTTTGCTGTTGCACTCCAGACATGGGACTTCAATTGTTCTTGTGCCAACTGCAACAACACATATGCTAATATTCACAAATCAGATACTGAATTCCTAACTCAAGATGATAAACTTTAAGTGAAAAGTCTTACTTTTACACAGATATCATTATTTTTTATTTTATATGTATTTAAACAAAGTAGTGTTAAAAAATATGTCACAAAAAAGTGTTGCACTCCAGACATTTTTGGCATGTTTTTCGGGCATAACTTTTTAACCAGTAAAGATATGTCTATGACATTTTGCATGGACATTCAACATACCTCTACTCATTAATTGATATAATCTTTTGTATCAAAACTTTAACAGTTCTCAGTCTAGACAACAAAATATGCATGGTGCCATTTTTTTTTAATTCACCCATAATGCGATATACATATCCCTTAAATTTTAGCAAAAGGTTGGGTTTGACAGGTTAGATTTTAACTCTGCAGTTAAAAATGACAAGACAATTCACATTTTTTTGAAAATTTTACTTTATCTAGTACTTTTGAACAGGGACTATGTATTATCAATACACTGTACATATTAATTGTCCCTGTTTTGAATGAGTGTTGATGCAATGTTCACATTTGATAAATTTTATTATAGGAAAAGTTTGAAAAGTAAGACTTTATTCTGCAGTATTAATCATGACTTTCAGCATCTTAACTGGATTACATCAGTGATCAATTATTAGCACAATCTCTGTATGTAGTTAATGGCATGCAGGTTTACTACTTGGCGGAGTATGTATACTGGACTAATGAATTTTACATTTGAAGATTTCTTATAAATGTCTACAAAGGGGTTACAAAGTCACATTGAAAGTTTACAATTGGGTTCCAAATTTATCTCGAAGTAGTCTATGATGGGGTCGGGGTTCAGGATCCGTATCCGAACCCCCGTCAAAAATTTTTCAAGTACCCCCCTCCGCGAGGAATGCGATATACATGTTTAATAAATTTTAGCAAAGGTAAAGTTTGAATATAGAGATTTTTGGTCAACAGTTAAAAATCAAGCTTTAAAAATGACCAACATGACCAATACTAAGGCTAATCAATTTTTGGAAAATTTTACTTCATTACATCCAAGAGTCTTATATAATGTGATAAACATATATCAGGAATATTAGCATAGGTGGGGTTTGAAAAGTAAAATTTATATTCTTTGGCTTAAACCAGAGACATATAGATACATGTATATATCTAGGTCCACTTTAAAATTACCAAATCATTTTTTACTCAATTTATTTCATCATATCACTCTGAAAAAGTATGTTTTATCTACATAACAGGGACTATATCGCTAATTACATACAAAACTCATTTCTTAAAATTATTATATTTCTTAATTCGTTCATGGTAATGGAACCTTTTTTTGGGGAAAAATAATACAGTGCCAAATTTTGGCAAAAAATGACAAAAGTGGCAAAATGTTTTTGGAATGCCAAGTGCTCCGATGATATGATTTTCACCATATCACTATGACATCTACCGAGACATAAAGGTACAAATTCTGTACAAAACAATTTTTGTTTTAGAAAAAAGGATCCAGGACCCCCTTCTGGATCCACGAGTGGATTCTTACCCTTTTTGGCGATATCTCTACATCTGCTATCAATGTTCTTGATCTGTGCTTCATACACACCGATAGAAAATTAAGCGGTCCAAATTAAGCCAGATATCCTTAAGGTCGTACAGGGGGTACCATGCAAGCGTACGAGAAAAACGAGGAACGAAAAATTAGAATTTGGCTTGCACAATCCCCCAGTGCACGATACATAACACCTTTTTCGGTTTGCAAGAAATACGACAACCAATACCCGACGACCCAGAACATGACAAGATGTGAAATAAA
This sequence comes from Modiolus philippinarum, assembly GCA_002080025.1. Lineage (NCBI taxonomy): Eukaryota > Metazoa > Mollusca > Bivalvia > Mytilida > Modiolidae > Modiolus > Modiolus philippinarum. Next base: position 17,149 of record MJUU01024444.1, read on the forward strand.
AAAACGGTAAACTTTATTCATCTCTAGGCAATATAATAATAAAACTTACGGGATTAATTTTATCATTAAGTGCAAGCTAACTTATTAAAAATATCTAAAAAGAAAGTTGAGAAGGAAAATCATTCAAACCAATGAAAATAAAGCTTACTAATTCAGTAAGGATAACTGACCAATCAAATTCAGTAATTTGCCTATTATGTATTTCCTATGGGAAAATTATATCGTTGTCTAAAACCCACATTTGCAGGAGGAAACTTGGGTTTAGCTCTAGAAATTCATTATATCCTCAGCCTCCTAATAAAGTAAAACTAACATTTGCAATACGAAAGTAAAGTTTTGTTGAGGAAACCCTTGGTTTCCAGAGCAAAACCAGGTTTCTGTAGAGCGAAACCTGGTTTCAGTGAGGAAAACCTACATTTGCTTGAGGAAACTTGGGTTTAGCTTGGGAAACCCATTGGATGCAGAGCATTGTATGTATTTCTAAGAGGAAACTCACATTTGCAGTACTAAAGTCCAGTTTAGTCCAGGAAACCCTGGGTTTCCTGTCAGGAAACCTAGCTTTACAGACAGCGAAACTCGGTTAGCGAGTTTCGCTAACCAAAACCAGGTTTCTCTGCATTTTGGTTAATTTCGCTTGCCATACAAGGAGACAACATCCCCTATCCAGGTTAAAACAACCAAAAACAAAACATCTAGGGGTCACCATATGGTCTTCAACACATTGAGGAACCTCACACCATATAGTAAGCCCTAAATGGCCCGGAAAAGGTAAAAAGTAACAAATAAATGGAAACAAACCACATCCAACAACCCAAAAATCAAGAAACCAAAATTCCACAAGAAGACAAAGACAAGCCAATGACCAACACACCCCCGACTTGCGACAGTGCAAAAACCACGGTGCGACCAAACCCGCCCTTCTGGACCCAAACCCTCCCCCCATGTGTGTTGAATGGCTAAAAACAAATACACAAGACTCACAGCAAAAATCCAACCAGAAAAAAGTCCAACTTATCAAGACTAGTACCCTTACAATGAAGTACATAAAACAAGAAGACAATACAGGCACTGTCCGGACAATTAACCTACTTAAGTGAACAAAAAATACATCATAGAGACACCAAATATGCTGTTGACCCAGTTGGGTTTTTTATATTCCTGACACAATTTTTTTTTCTAAAAAATGTGTATTTTTGGCATAAAAGGCCATCAACATGGTCCTCATTTCATAAAATTCTCATGCTTTATTATCTTTTTATGACATTAATTGAAGGATTTGTCACTGATGGGTCAGCTGTCTACTACTTGTGGTAAAGGGAATTAACTCTTTCAGGACTGATTGTGTATGGCAAAACAGTGTCCTGTAAATAGTGTCCTTCCTGCTATATATTTCATTGGAAAATCCAAGAGGACAATATTTCATGATAATCAATGCATTTTATTCCGTTTTTATAAAAGTCCAAAATGTTTGTTACACAGCTTTGAATGCCCTTTCAACAATACAAAAAATTGCGGGGGCGCACCAAATTGATCACTGTACCAGAAGATTATGCCTAAAGTGTGCAGAACAACACCATTAGTGGTACTGTTCTGACACAAGTGCAACATAACCACATAAAACCGAAACAAGTGGATAAATAACAATCTAATTTAGGTACAGGTAAACAAAAGTTCATTTGTTTATAGGAAGACATGTGTTCATCTGGTGAAATATGAACACTTTTTTAAGGTTCCACTATAGTCACAAATTAGTACACACAATAAAGATAAAAATTTAACCAGTATTTTTCAACCTACATCAAATATAGCAATAAATTATGAACAAATACATGTAGCTCACTATATTAATATTGTATATTTATTTAAAATAGGAAAAGATTCGCCTTTAAATGAAAAATTATTGTTTGTACATTACACATGAAATAGTGTCCGCCATTAAATACTGTACACCTTTATAATTGTTACCTACCCGGTATGATAAATGCCAAGAACAGAATAAAACACATGATGAATGATCCCCTGGGGGCTACTTGCTAAGGTAGTTTTTGCAATCGGTTTGTCTTAAACAGGGTATCTGGCTATAGCCAGGGTGAGCTTTTGCCATCACTTTTCGTCCGTCGTCCGTCGTCCATCGTCCGTCCAGCGTAAACTTTTCATTCAAAGATCTTCTCCTCTGAAACTACTGGGCCAATTGAAACCAAACTTGGCCACAATAGTCCTTAGATCGTCCCCTGCAAAAAAGTTGTTTTTCAGATCCGAGCTATATCCAAGATGGCCGCCAGCGGGGATCATAGTTTTAACATTGGATCCTATGGGAAGAGACATTCAAAGATCTTCTTCTCTGAAACTACTGGGCCAATTGGATCCAAACTTTGCCAAAAGAAGTGCACCCAATCCAAAATAGCTGCTAGTCTGAAACATAGTTTTACTTATGGTAATATAACATCAATGTCTATTAACAAATTTGAAAATAATGCCCTTAAAACATTGGGACTATTTTAACTGCATATGTCAGCCGTGGCCCAGGTGAGCGATACAGGCTCTTGAGAGCCTCTTGTTCACCCTTGCTGTCTTCATCATTATTTTAACATAGCCATCTGGAAGGTAGTTTTAGTATATTTTACTATGTAAAACAACAGTTAAAACTAGAGTCCAGTTGTATCAGATTTATAATATGTCCATGAACTATTCATGAAATATATTCATAAACAGTTCATAAAAAAATCAGGAACATATGATGAATCCTTCAGTATATCCATGAACATTCATATCGATTTCCAGTTTATGAATACATAATGATTAGTCCTTGGAGGGCAGATTTTCAGTAAGGTTTTGGATGGTCTTCATACTAATGTCTTCGCTAATGGATCCTGTAATGCATTCCAACAACTCTGACAGGCTTTTTTTAACATGTATTCACCTCATTATGTATTGAAGAATCTATTATATCCAATAAAATGCTTTACTATATTTAAATAAATTTTTAAAAAGGGAGATAATTATAATGTAAAGTATATGGAAGAATACTTTTCCAAATAAAATAGTTCTTTCATGAAAAACTAGATAAGTTGCCAGTTCTAGGGTAATTTGATCTTCTGAATTGATTGGTATGGTTAGAAAAGATGTCAAATTCACCATTTATGTAATTTATTAATAGATTTTTTAATTCAGTTTTTTTGTTTGTCCGTTGTCTGCATTTGTGTTCAGTTTATCTAAGATCCAGTTTATAAAATTCTTGAATTATTCAAAAAGTATAACTGACTGATGAACATTGCATTAGTATTTTAATGTTTCAGTAAAACTTTATAAATTTTATGAAAAGTCTGTAATACTTACAATATTTATGATTCACTTAACTTCATCAAAATTCATGACAATTCATCAAAATTTCATAAACATTAATATTATTCGATAAGTCAGATAATTGACACTGAGAATATTGAATATACAATGTATTCCATAAAGTGCTGACCAGTGGTTAAAATAATATTATATAAGTACAATAATTATTTCTTAAATAATTCATGAATACCTATAAATGTTTAAGAAATTCAACATAAGATGCATAAGAACTTCATGAATTTTAATAATCAACCAACAATTCATCAAAACTTCATGAACATTCATAAAATACTTTTATGAATAGCTCATGTATTTTATGAACAACCCATGATTCATCAAAACTTCATGAACATTCATAAAATACTTTTAGGAATAATTCATGAATTAAATTCATGAACATTCACACATGAATTATGATAAACTTTCATGTATCGATCATTCATGAATTTCATCTCGCAGGGGTTGGCTTACATGTACGTGTAGATTATGTTTCAGAGAGCGCTTTCTGAAATAATATTTCACTACATTGTGAAATACAGACAAATGTTTTATGTTTACTTCATTTGAACCTTATTCAATGTTTCAGATAAGTGTGATTCTTATTTAGTTATTTTTATGCAATATATATATATATAATATATATATATATGTGTGTGTGTGTGTGTGTGTTTGTGTGTGTGTGTGTGTGTATATATATATACACTGGTACAAAAAATACTATTTAAGAATGCATATATTCCAAGACATAAAAGAGATAACAGAGATAAAAAATATTACTCTATATGCAGCATTAATTTCCCTGCTTTCGTGATATTCCAGTTTTCACAAATAATGTTCAATATTCCTGATTTTTATACGACCGCAAAAATTTGCGGTCGTTGGTATGGTGTTGGCGTCGTCGGCGTCAGCGTCCGCGTCTGTGGACAGCATAACTTTGCTTCTAGTGCACGGATCATTATGAAATTTTAGTATGATGTATCTTGCCACACGCATAAACAGAGGTTTAAATTTTGAGTTGGTGGCCCAGCCCGTTTTAGAAAAGGGGCCAAAAAGGGGTGAAATTGGGTGTTTTCACATTTTTGACTGTAGAATTTTTATTAATTATTGAATTTTGATGGGTTTTTTTTCAGTGTGCTCCTGAGGAAATTTCAAATCTGTAATATTCCAACGGATTTCACATAGCATGTACTGCTCACGAGATAAATGGGGCCCAACAGGGGCAAATCTCAAAAAAAAATAATTTTTTTATTTTTAGTCCGATTCTACCGCTCACGAGATAAATGGGGCCCAACAGGGGCAAATCATATTTTTTGTCCGATTCTGATGCAGTTTTTGTGAAAAATTAATATGGTGCTCACCTATTAGATTTTTCATTACTTGTTTCCTTTCCCAGCTATGAGGGGCCAAACGGGGCCAAAATTGCGAATTTGCAGATTATGTAGAATTTTTATTAAACCCCCGCTCCGGAGGAGGAGGGGGTATGCTGTTTTACCTGTGTCCGTCATTCCGTAATTCCGTCATTCCGTAATTCCGTCCGTCACAACTTTTGTGGGATGCATTTTCAGACCTGTCGGGATGCTACTTCCTGTTTACCGACTTAATCAATTTTTCATTATTTTGTGTGTCCGTCACAACTTTCGTAAAGCTTTTCTCTGCAATGGTAAAAGATACAAACTTGAAATTTTGTCAGAAGCTTTGTATAGTCATGCCATATTGTGGGATGCGTTTTCAAACCTGTCGGGATGCTACTTCCTGTTTATAAACTTAGTCAATTTTTCATTATTCTGTCCGTCCGTCACAACATTCATAAAGCTTTTCGCTGCAATAGTAAATGATACAGTCTTGAAATTTTGTCAGAAGCTTTGTATAGTTATGCCATATTGTGGGATGCATTTTCAGACCTGTCAGAATGCTACTTCCTGTTTACTGACTTACTTTAATTTTCATCATCCCGTCCGTCCCTCACAACTTTCATACAGCTTTTCTCTGCACTGGTAAATCATACTTGAAATTTTGTCAGAAGCTTTTTGTAGGCATGCCATATTGTGGGACACATTTTAAGACTTGTGGGGTACTACATTTTGTTTACCAACTTTGTCAGGTTACTAGAGACTGGAAGATGAGAGCGGGGGTAATACTAGTGAGCATTCGCTCACAGATCCCTTGTTTTTCATCAGATTTCGATGGGAGTTTTTTCTTTGGATTCCTCTTGATCTAAGCTTTCAGTAGTATGTCAACGGATTTGGCATAGCTCTTACCGTTTCCGAGCTACAAGGGGTCAAAGGGAGCCAAAATTGCAATTGACCCATTTCGATTGCCTGGAGTTACCTCCCCTGATTAAAAATAAAGGGTCAAAGGGGCAACAATTTGCATTTATAAGAAATATGTGAAATCTTATTTTCATCAGATTTTGATGGGATTTTTCTCATTGTAAGCTTTATTTTAAGTATTTTGTGTCGAGCTAATTATCAAGCTTTTTATTGTGTCCATCTGATTGCTGTGTCTATCTTTTTACTGTGTCCACATTGGCTTTAGATTACACTTGTTAAAATTTCAGTGGTTCACATGATGCGGTCATTTCCGGCTGCGCTCTGCGTAGCTTTTTACATTTGTATTAATCAGTAGTGAATCTATTTATAAAATCTAATAAAATATAAAGCAATGATTTCAAGTCTGTCCATTATCTTGGTTGGAATGAATATGGACAGAAATCATGTAAAACATCAATAAATTTTACAAACAGAGCTCAGTTTTCTATTACATTTTCATTACATCTTGCAATAAACAACTTTAAAATCTATTTCTAGAAATTATATCAGATACCTAAAAAATTACAAAATTTGAGTGTTGGACGAACACTGGACACACTTGAAAGAATATGTGGTTGGACGAACAGCCCAAGTCAAGGTGGAAGGCAGTTTCTTGGCAGTTCCTTAACCTTCCAAGTTTTAAGAATTTGGCAGTTTTTTAACAGTTCTTAGCCTTCCACAAATAACCAGATAGTATAGAAAATTAAGCAGTTTTTTCTAAGCCTTCACAGTTTTTTGGCTGTTCATAGCAGTTCTTAGCTGCTTTAGGCAGTTTCTTAGCTGTTTTTAGGCAGTTTTTTGAGCAGTTAGTTTCAAGAAAAAAATTGAAAAAACTGCTTATCCCTCATGATTATTTATATTTAATGCATGAAAACTGCCAAAAGCTCATGAATATTTATATCAAATTATTACTAAAACTGCTAAAACCTCATGAATATTAATAAGCAACTGCTAAATAACTGCAAAGAGATAGTGCATTATTCATAGGTACTGCTTGTCAGAATAGCTTCTCGGACCTTAATTTCTTCTTTATTTAGTAAATTATAAAAAACTAGATGTTATCGGAAACGACAGCTACCCCGCACTCCCTGTTTGACACAGAAAACAGTTGTTATACACCCTGGGCATAATTTTTTTCATTATCTTTTAAATCTATCTATTGATAGTCATTGTGACTAAAAGAATTCTAGGATATATGGTTGCTAAGTAGAATTCCCCAAAATAACCTGCCTATGTTAATTTATTTTTCTATTCACATAGGGAGTTAATGTACGAAAACCAATGGCCCTTTCTGTGTAAACAAAAACATGTGGCATTTATGTAAATTTTAAAGAATATGTGACTAGCCATTTATTAAATAATTAATAAATATTATACATGTTTCAATAGGTAAACAATGAATAGAAATGTCCATTTCAGTATGAAATCTATAATTAGACTTGTCACAGATTACTGACAGTGGAAATGAAATATAATGAAAGATTTAACTTTTCAGCATAAATATATGTAAACTTGTCTTTAATTATAAGGTGAAACCCTTGAATTTTTACACATTTCTCAGTTTCCACTGAATGTTGAATTGTACTTTCACTATTTCTTTAAAGTTTTACATTAAAACAACCACAAGGGAAAGAGACATAAATATGTCCACTAAATAAAATAGATTTATTTAAAAACATTTATATTCATTTATTTAATCACTATTTCTGAAACGTTTTGAAATTTATTTACTTGAAAAATCTACATATTTATGTATAAGGCACTTCTACCTCTTTAATACTTTAAAAAAAAGTATGAGAATCAATCCCAATTCATGCTCCAGTTAAGGTGCTTTGAGTCTATTTTATTTTTTTTTCATATATGAAAAAGGAGATAGACTTTCATAGTTTCCCTTATAATTAAACACAACATGCTAAAAGTTCAAATCTTTCATTTTATAGAATTACTATTCGTTTTAATTTCCACTGTCAGTTATCTGTGACAAGTCTAAATATAGATTTCATTGGACATCTGTATTGAGACATGTATAATATTTAAATTGCTACTCACATGTTCTTTGAAATGTACATAAATGCCACATGTTTTTATTTTTGTTTACACAGGAAGAGCCATTGGTTATTATACATTAACTCACTCTTACAAAATCATGAATAGAAAAATAAATTAACATAGGCAGCTAATGGGCATCTTTGTAATTATGGGAGAAAAAATGCTGAAACTAATAGTCAGAGTTTGTATGGGTGCATTCAATAAATATATGAAGAGAACAATGTGAAAAAATTAAATTTGGATATTTAATTAATTTTTTATGGTGGGTCTATAGAAATCAAACGGACAATAGGTAGAATTCCAAAAAATAAGTGGTCTTTGAGACTTACAGGAAATTTACCAAAATTGGAATCAAATATTTTTGAAATCCAATTTCTGAAAATTTTTGTCCTTAGCTACACAAACATTTTAAGTATGGTTGCTAGGTAGAATTCCGAAAAATAAGTGGTTTTTGAGACTTTCAGGAAATTTACCAAAATTGGAATCAAATATTTTTGAAATCCAATTGATGAAAATGTTCATCTTAAACTACACAAACATTTTAAGTATGGTTTCTAGGTAAAATTCCAAAAAATAAGTGGTCTTTGAGACTTTCAAGAAATTTACCAAAATTGGAATCAAATATTTTTGAAATCCAATTTATGAAAATGTTCGTCTTAAGCTACACAAACATTTTAAATATGGTTGCTAGGTAGAATTCCAAAAAATAAGTGGTCTTTGAGTCTTTCAGGAAATTGAAATCCAATTGATGAAAATGTTCATCCTAAACTACACAAACATTTTAAGTATGGTTGCTAGGTAGAATTTCAAAAAATAAGTGGTCTTTGAGACTTTCAGGAAATCTTANTTTTCACAAAAATACATCCAAATAATTGTTTGTGAGCAAAGAACAATCCCAGTGCTCTTTAAAGGTATAAAAATTGTTCAGAATGCATCCTTAGAAACTATCTAATTTTGCCAAAATTGTGGAGCTCAACTAAAGCATGACTATACTGTCGGCCATCTTGAAATTTTCTGGAAATTTACCAAAGTTGGAACTGGAACCAAAATTCCAAAAGCTTATTGCAAATCTATAGACTATATGCAACAATTCTGCATAAAGATTTGTTCCCTAAATCCAATAATGTAGGAGGAGTTTGCGTCACATGCCACATGTGTCTAATCCACATCTTTGGGTTTTGTTAAAATTGACATCATGGGGCCTTTTGTTTGCACCAAGACCAATATCAAAAATCCGAAATCTTATTGCGCATCTACAGACTATATGCAACAATTCTATAACGAAATTAAATCCCTAACTTCATAAATGTAGGAGGAGTTTGTGTCACATGCCACATGTGTAAAAATGGACATCATGGGGCCTCTTATTTGCACCAAGACCAATATCGAAAATCTGAAAGCTTATTGCACATCTGCAGACTATATGCAACAATTCTACAACAAAATTTAATCCCTAAATCCAAAAATGTAGGAGGAGTTTGAGTCACAAGAAAAGTGTGACGGACGGACGGACGGAGGGACAGACGTTCTTCGAAAGTGCGGGGATAATAAATTCCACCACCTGCCCAATATTTTCCCACAGCGGTGGGTGAAAATCTACATATTAAGTTTTATTTGCCTTAACATTGAACCCTATGAGAAACTCTGACATTTTCAGCATCTCCTCAGAAACTACTGAAGCAAATTCAACCAAACTTTACAGGAATGATGAACTAAAGGTCCTTAGCAAAGATTGCTGATTTTGTTACAATCCAATAAAAAACATGGAACATAGTTTAACATGGGACCCTTTAGGAAGAACCAGATTTTCATCTTCTCCTCTGAAACCCCTGAAGCAAATTAAATCAAACTTTACAGGAATGATGAACTATAGGTCCTGAACAAAGATTGCTCATTTTCTTTCGATTCAATAAAAAACATGGACTCCAGCACAGAACATAGTTTAACAATGGACCCTATGGGAAAAATCGCATTTTCATCTTCTCCTCTTTCAAACTCCTGAAGCAAATTTTACCAAACTTTAGAAGAATGACGTACTAAAGCACCTTAACAAAGATTGCTCATTTTGTTCCGATCCGACAAAAAACATGGCCGCCAATGCAGACTTTGGGTTTAACATTGGATACAATGGGAAAAATCACATTTTCATCATCTCCTCTTAAATAGCTGAAGCAAATTCAACCAGACTTAAGAGGAATGATGTACTAAAGGTCCTTCACAAAAATTGCCCATTTTGTTCAGATCAGACAAAAAAAATGGCCGACAATATGGAATTTGAGTTAAATTGGAAAAATCACATTTTCATCATCTCCTCTGAAACTGCTGCAGCTAATTCAACCAAAGTTTACAGCATTAAAAAAAACATAATTTTTGGTCATGCATGCATGGCATAGAAGCATTTTGTCATGTGAGCGATACAGGCCAACTCTGTGAGCCTCTAGTTAAATTTTAGAGGGTTGAAAATCACAAAATTATTACTTAAAAATCATTTGAAGAGATTTTAAAACTTTGATTTTTAAGACAGAGATTTATTTGACTTGGTACAACAATCCTATTACTTTTCATTTCCTTCACCATTTCTCCATTCATTGGCACGTCACAATTCAAGTGAAGGAAAATGAGCAATATTAATCAAAACTTTTATCCTTTCAATTACTTGTGAAAAATTATTATTTTTATCTCTTTATCCTGTTTTTAATACAACCAAGTTAGAAATTGGCAAAAATATTCAGCTGATAATTTTTGTCTCACCCGTGACGTCCATAGATGTGCACAGTATGACAGCGATGGCGGTGTAAACTCCAGTTATTACAAGAAGCCTTTGATGTAGGAACTTTATATTTGGTCCTTAGTTAGCTTACGGCAAACCCTAGCTGCCCGACTAAAAGTTATGTGATTTTGACCTGTATTTTGCGGTCCATGTGAGTGACCAGGTTAAGCTTTTTTCCTTAAGTAACTACAGCCTAGAAGTCAATGATATTCGGTATATAGCTTGGTCTTGGTTAGTACATGTAAGTTTGCATTATGGCTTTTGACTGACCTCAATTTGAAGGTCCAGTGCCCAGGTTAAGTTTTTTTTTATTAAATATTTCACGAAAGGATATGGAATAAATGAACATGAGATCATAACACATATGTTAACTCCAACTGCAATAATTTTAATGAGCTGTATAGCCATAGTCTGTTTCTGAATAACTACAAGCTATAGGTTTATTATATTTGGTATATAGCTTGGTATTGGTTAGTACATGTCAGTCTGCCATATGGCTTTTGACCTTGACCTCAATTTCATTGTCTAGTGAACATAGTTAAGTTTTTCTGATTAGAATAGGTAAGTGGTACAGTAGTACATGTAGAAATCTATTATTTGGATTGTAGGTTGCTATTGAGTAGTACATGACTGTTTTAGCGACCAAGCAGGGACAGGCGACACATCTATTAGGATCCACTCTTGTATGCTCTAAGCGTATATATAAAACACGGTTATATGCAATGTTGTTCCAAAAGTAACTGCTTACCCTGAAAAAAATTACCGGTACAGACAAATTGATACAGTGAATTTCAAAATTAGAATAAAGTGTTATTTGAGTAAGAAGGCCATTAATTTTGATGCAGGAATTTACTTTAACATACACTGGCGATAAACACTTCATACTACTATTACAGCAACCAAGACACATGCAAGAGGTAGGGTAGTCTGACATATTTGTTGTAAATTTTCAACCCATTAATTTATAAGATGTATAAAATTACAAATCATTCATATAGTTGACAACTGCAAAAGACAGCAAGCCGCACATTTGTATATACCTCTATATAGGCAGTGACCAACATCCCCTCAAAAGAATGAGAAAAACCTGGCATATGCATGAAACATGTGAAACTTACTTTTAACATTGGACCTGATCCAAGTCAAACCAACTTATCCATGATGACCACCAGAAGGAAACATATTTTTACCACTAGACACTATAGGAAAACACATTTACCATAGATATCTTTTCTGAAACTACTTAACAAACTGGAACAATACTTGGCTACAATGGTTGTTTGGTTTTCCCCACAAGATTTTTGTTATTTGGTTTCATATCTCTATACTGACGCGATTGCCAGTGGGAAACAAAGTTTATAATTGACCATTTGTCAGATGGTACTGCCCAAAACAGTTGTTTTTCATGGTAGAGCATGACAATGTGAAACATAGTTTAGGCTTTGGACCCTGTATGAAAACACTCCTAAAGGTTGTCCCCTCCAAACAGTTGAATTACCTGTTCTGGCCATGCCAGGGTGACCTTTTACCATCACTTTCATTCTGTCGTCAGACTATAGTATGTACCGGTAGTATTTAAACTTTTCATTCAAAGATCTTATCCTCTAGCTCAATTGGAACCAAACTTAGTGACATTTGTCCTTTCTCAGGCTCCCATTTGAAAATAGTATTTTGCAAGTCCTCATCTCATCTATGAAAGCTGCCAACTGGGTACTAAGTTTAAAATTGGATTCTTTATTCAAATTTATTACCTTATACATATATATTAAATATAAAGTATTTTCGTCTATAATTTAGTATTTTCATAACCCCATGTGTCTATTGCCCGATGAGGTCTATTGACCAGTGCAGTTTGACCGATTGAGTCTATTGACCGGTGCACTCTATTGACCGAGGGAGTCTATTGACCGGTGGAGTCTATTGACCAATGAAGTCTATTGCTCCGTGAAATCTACTACATTTTAACTTTCTAAGGAAATATGCAATCCAGTCACTACTACATGTATGACAAAAAAAAAAAACGTTCACAGTGAAAAAAAATAAAACATAGCACCAAAATGGACTAGTAGTATATATTATAATACTGTTGGACAAATGCATTTCCATTATTTTTGATAAGTTATTTATGTATTACATTGAACTTTGCTACTTCTTCTTGATAAGTTGACAGCCAGAAAGTTGTTTTGAGCAGAGACATATAATTACATGTATAATTAATTATGTCTCTGTTTTGAGATAGTTTTTAAGCCCTTTTATTTTATTTTCATACATTTGTTTTATTTTGAAATATATCAATATAAGGTAAAAACACAGTTATTTAATGGGTATGCTGGCAACAGACCATAACATTTGTCCCTTGATACTGGGAACCACACAAGTGTTCTATTGCCCTCTTCTGTCGGCCTAGGGCAATAGAACACTTTGGTGGTTCCCAGTATTTCGGGACAAATATTATGGTCTGTTGCCTGCATACCCATTAAATAACTGTATAATATTCACCTCTGAAACTACTTGGACAATTGGAACCATAACTTGGTCACTACTAATTGTCTTTATATGACCCACGTTCAAAAATGCGTCCGGCAAGTCCACATCACATCCTAAATAATCCGCAGCTCGGAACATGGTTTTAACAGTGGACCCCATTGCAAAAGTACTCAATAAGATCTTCTCCTCTGAAATTGCATGCTTCGGACGCTGTCGGTGACCTACATTTAAAGCATGAGCTTGGTTAGGTAGAATGGTTAAAGTCCATTCCCACTTACTGACATGTGAAACATCAAGTGAGGTTCCTAGGACACTGTGTTGAAGACGTTGAACCCTAGATGCTTTGTTTTGGGTCGTTTTAACCTTGATATGGGATGTTTGTAAAAAACCCCATTTCCTTTCTTTCTCATATCAACTATTTTGGTATGTAAGATGCATTTTGGGATGACAGCTGCAGTGAATTATGCTTTGAATGCAGTCTCTAAACTACATTTTATTCATGACATAATGATTATAGGGCCTAAAATAAAATATTGTTTGTTTCCCAAACCCGACCAACTCAAAAAAAAAATCACTGCTACCCAAAATATTTTATTACCACTTTTGAAATGGAAATTATTTTCTTCTGCATTTAAAATTCATGTTGTTGAAATTTGTTTAAAAATTGCTTTTTGAAAAAAGAAAATTAAATAATTTTCTTTAAAAAATGTCAGATATATTTTCTGATAATTTCATGACTTTCATGACTTACTTCATGTTAAAATAAATTGTGGGTCACCGGTCATATTAACCCTAAATCTGTCATGTAAAAATCAGCCATTTTGGTTGAAATAATGGGTAAAATAAGCAAATTTTAACAAAATTTTAATTTTTAATTTTAATTTATTTCAGTTATATACATCAGATAGAATTTGTACAAATTGGTACAGTTATACTTACCTTTCATTTGCATAAAAAACAAAAGGGGGGTCACCGAACTTATTATTAAATATATTACGGCAGAGACATATAAAACATATTTAAATGTCTCTGATTACGGCCAACTGATTTTTTTTTCTATTATTTTTATACAAATTATCTCTCCTTATACTGACCAAGAGTTTGCTGAAAAGGTTCAATGTTCTGAATGGTTTAACCCAGCAAAGTGGCATCGTTGATCAAATTTAACTATCATAAGACATCAAAAATTATTTCACTAACATTCTCATTATGAATTCATTTTCTTTGTGAAATGCGCAGAAATAATGAACAGTTTAAAGTCCTGTATTACCTTAAGGATACTGACTAACATTTTACGGCTATGAATTATTTGCTTCACATACAGTTGCGGAAATAAGAAAATAATTTCTAGGGATATTGATACCAACCCTAACAAGGCTCATTTGTACATTAATAAATGTTTATGCAATAAATTACATATGGACTTATTTTACTTCATTACTTTCACCAGAGAAAGTTTAGTTATCAGATTAAATTCTTCTTTCCATTATTTGGTGAAAGAATACATTTTATTTCCTTTCAACAGTTTTGCTTTGGTTATCATATTGCAGTGAAATATGATATTAGGGGACGACCATTTATTCTGAGGGGGGGCCTGGCAGATTTTGTAAATAAATATCTTTGCCCCAGATAAGTTGAAAAAAAAAATACTGGTAATCTTGCCTGGTTACACTTGAAAATAAATATTCAGTCCACTCCTGAACAGAGACCAATATCCCTTAGCATCAAATGGTTGTCCCCTTACTCCAGTTACCAAGATTATAGTTCTTTCAATTACATTTGGATTCTGAGTAAGGTTTTACCTTTGGGTAATTCAAATTCAATACCTATTGTCCTCACCAGGTAATGACATGTATTACACTGAGTAATGTTCATGTATAGTCATGCATTAAACTATTGATCAGGTAAAACATCTGCTGAAATCTTCATGTGCATGTAGGGGGAGTCTGATATCCAGTTTTCTTAGTGTTTGTATAAATTTATATACTAGTAGATTTGTTAGACTGAAATGGGGGGGGGGTTGTTAGGGAGGAGGTAGGTAGGTACGGATGTGCAGCCTTAAGTACTTCGGGACCAAACATTTAACTTGAAAGGGGCTATAGTTTTTTCCTCCAAAGTTTTTTTGGAGCTGATTTTATGTGAAACACTTACTTTGATTGGAAAAATGATGAAAAAAAAACATGCTTAAGGAGGCTTTCTGCTGAAGATAATAATACTGATTTTCGGAAAAAAGATTTTGTTTCAACAAGATAAAAGAAGATATAAATTGTTTTCCTGCAAAATGCGAACAAAAATTTTTCATCCAGAATAAACAACCATACCCCCTTTTTCGAGTTAAATGTTTGATCCCTTAAGAATACAACCAATCAATTTTTCTCATTAAAAATTTCAGACAGTTATTGAATATACTTCAAATTGAATACCATTTTAGGCAGCAATGAAACAATAATAAATCCAGAGTACATTGCAATAAGCTTCACCTGGGACTAATATATTAGTCCCAGGCTTCACACAAAAAGAAATCTTAATAAATGGTGATGAACAACTGACTGAAACAAAATCTTCAAATAACTAAATACCGAAGTTACTGTGAATTTATTTCCTGCATATGCGCATTTCGACAACTTATGTCTCTTCAGTGCAAATAAAATCTAAATGTTTGGAAGACCATAAAATTAAATATGTTTTAAAAACTGAAGTTAACCTTAATTTACAGCCAGACATGTACAAGTAAGAAAAACTTTTAAAGCAACTTCTTCAAGTAGGTTACATGATTTAGGAAACTATTATTAGAATAAAATAATTCAAGTCAAATAGCTGTATATAATGTTTTGTTTGTTAGCTTTTGAAACAATTTTCTGCATACATTTACTCCAGATACCTAATCATTGAGCCTTCATTTAAACAAATATTTGGGCAGGCAGCAACTTAAAAAAAAATTCATTAACTCTTAAAATGGTGCGAATGTGATAGGCTAACTTTTGGTTAAAAGTTTTTTAAGCTATTTTTTTTTTTTATAAAATTTAAATATTAGAAACTTATAACCTTATAATTTTAGAATTGTTTATATTAATCTTAACATTTTTGTCACATATTTAAAAATTCATAATTCCTTTAAGAGTCACTATTGTTTGAGTTCTTTGTCACTAGTCTCTCAAGGCAGCTTTAGATAAAAATAGCAAATTAAATAAGTAATTGTCACATGTCCTCAAGTAAATTCAATTGTCATCAATTCATTATATAGATATTTGAGTATCAATTGTAAATATAACATATCTTTGAGCAAAATTGTCATTTAAGAAATTTATTTCATTGTTTAAGTAATTCTTGTCAAGTTTTTGAGTAAATTTCAGTCAAAACTATAAATATAGAATTAGAAATCAGAGAGAGAGAGAACCGTAAGTGCTATCAAGGCAAACACACACTTGAGCCACTCAAACGCTATTAAAGCCACATCATGAAGAAGCTATAATCTGAACTCAGTCGCTACTTCAGGCTCAGCAACTGCAGTACTCAAAAGACCAGAGCAAGATCATCGGACGGAACTCACTACTCAGAACTCAGCCGCAATAGGAATCATTTCGTTCATGGACTTCAAAGGAACTTGTGATATATTTGTGATTTACAATTTTGGACATTATTCTGTGTTAATTCAAAAGTGACATTCTATATTCAGATTTGGACAAAGTGATATTATTTGAATTTATTGTTATATTTGGATTTATTTATTTTCTTATATAAATTGTTAAATCTTGTTGCTTGTCTGATGGTTATGCCATGCCATATCTATTCGTCCCAGGAGTCCTTGCATTGCTATGTTTAAGTTCCGCATACTTGGCATGCACTGACTCTTGGTGACAAAAATATTAAAGATTATGATACAAAACTGAGCCAAAAAACCTGAGTTTTTTTTTTCAAGAAAGAGGTATCTGTCTTTATTTGAAAAAAAAAATTATAAAAAAGGCAAGTTGAGGTGAATTAAGGAATTCAAGCACCTTTTCCTATATAATTTAAAATTTTAGAACATTATTTTCCAGTGTGGGTTCTGAACAGACTGATTTTGACAAATCGGTCAAACCAGAACTTGACATAGAAATGAGAATGTTTTTTTTAGTCAAGAAGCAAACCTGCAGTCCTTTTAAGATTTCCTTTGTGACCTTACATCAGATGCCAACCTAAGTTTATTTTCTATATTTCTTTTTTCCCTTTTGCTCACAATTGTACTAAATTATATTAATAGTAAAATATTATAATAAGCCATAATAAAAAAAAATCTTTACATTTTTTATCCAACCTTTTAAAAATAGGCATGTATGCAATTTTTATGGCTTTAAAATATGACTTAACTCATCCTTTTAAAGGTAATTTTTCTTGTTGATGAACAAGGAAATTTTTAATGTACAATGTTGAGATAGTAACTATACCTAATTTCTGTATTTCTTACATTTATACACTGTTAAAATTTAAAATTAAATAAGATCATATAAAAAGTTTATTTAGACCCCCACTCATACCCCCTTTCGGCCAAAGATGACATTGACTTTTTTAGGTTTAACTTGTCCCTTTAATGGCAGTCAGTTTAAATAAATAGTACAGTGGATGAAATCAACATCAGGTATTCGTAAGACCTTAAAAAAATTTGTGTGTTTAGGGGAACCCGGCCTTACCTTAAATTTTATGCCTATCCTAATTTTTTTTGCTTATTTTACAACGAGCACTATTGAATTCAGAATGGTTAACCATTAGGGGACGACCATTTGATTATGGGGGGGGGGGGG
>MJUU01024444.1:46562-61497 GCA_002080025.1 Modiolus philippinarum
AATCGCGGCAACGATGTTTACAAAATCCGGATTTTTTTCATTTCCGTCTCCGATGAATCTTTCGTTCCGATCCGTGTCGCCTTTTTGTTAGAATCGAAAATACTCAAAACATCGCAGTAACGTCCAGAAGTAACTAATAATAAGTAAAAAATGCAATTTACGCAATTTACGACCACTCTGAAGATGAACAAAATGTCTGAGATCGCAAATGTCCATAGACATCATCTTGAAAGTCAGAATGCGTAAAGTGAATTGAAATCGTGTTGTTATCGTTCATTGTCATGTCGTAAAATTCGAGACTTTCATCCATGTGTTAAGTTGCATATGCTCTCATTGCCAAAGATACAGTTTGAATTGAAATAAATATTGAATAGTTATGACCTGAAATAAGATTTTCTGAAACTGGGACTTTAAACTGGTTGAGAATTTGGAACTGCACTTCATATGGGGGTGCTTTCACTTCTACTAGTTAAAACGAAATGTGGAAATGACTTGCTGTATGATTAATGAATGAATGCATAGTCATTTCATGGAATGAGTGGGCATGAAGGGTAGGGTTTGATTTTGTTGGTAATGTTGAAATGTGTAAGTCAACTTTATTTGCAGACAACCAAAGAATTTCTGACAGAATGTTGATTTGCTTTCATAAAGGAAAAGAGCAGTACTTCTTTTGTTGATGATCAGCTTGATAAAATTCAAATCTGGTGTAATTTGAAAAAAAAACTATATAAAATATAGTCTTAATGTTTGAAAAAATGTATGAAATATATTCTTAATGGTTTTGGTGAAACGGATAATTTCCATTCTTCAAACTGTTGTTGTATATTCTTGGTGTATTTTGCAGTATTTGATATATTTTCATTTTTCCTAATCTAAGTTGTCGAGTTGCAAAATTCCCAATTTGTTGGACGGGGGACCCATTTGAAAAGACCTGAAATCATCCCTGTATCTATTGTGGGTGTTAAAGGGGTGTGGCCTGTAGACGTCAATCAAAGTAAGTGTGCAATATCATGATTTATCATGTTCAACTGTGCAATATGATGTTTTATTGAGTAGATACAATTCAATACTTTATACACAGAAATAAAAGTACAAATATAATAATCTGTATTATTATATTTGTACTTTTATTTCTGTGTATAAAGTATTGAAATGTGTCTACTCAATAAAACATCATATTGCACAGTTGAACATGATAAATCATCATATTGCACACTTACTTTGATTGACGTTTACAGGCCACACCCCTTTTACACCCACAATAGATATACCACGCCTCTTTTGTTTGTCATCAGTGACTTGAGGCATGTCAATCAAATATAATAAAACAATTATGGCACTTCTATACTCGATCAATATGGGGTTTAACGGAGCGCAAAAGATAATATTGAACTCGGGGTAAACCCTCGTTCAATATTACTTTATTGCTCCGTTAAACCCCATATTGATCTCATAGAAGTGCCATAATTGTATAATATCTTTCACAAAGGAACAAATATTACAGTATATCAGCAATTAAATTATTACTTTGCATGATTTCCACAATTAAGTTATTTTAACCAATATTTTGTTCTGTTCCTATCTAAAATACGGTATTTTAATACAGAAAACTGTAATAACATGATCTAAAGACAGTAGGTTGACAAATATTGGACCATTGCTTGTGGTTTAAAGTATTTAAAATCTCTATGGTGACTTAAACTGGCTGAAAATCAAAATTTCCATTTGGGTTTTCGCAAGATGATTTGGTAGATGCCAGGATTTACCTTTTTTACCTTTGCGAACCTCTTCAGGGGGTCTCGATGGGGGTCCCTTTCCCGAGATCCCGGCAATTTTTTCTGCACTTTCAAGTTTCCCGAGCCGGAAAATATTTTACAAAACTCTTAAAGAAACCATCTTTTCCCGTTTCACGGGCTCAATTTTCAGCAGTTCCCGCTTCATGCTGGACATCCTTTCCTGTTTTCATGTGCACTCTTTTGCCACGATCCCGTTTCCCGCTTGCTTAAAAAGGCAAATCCCGCTTCCCGCTTATACCCCATCTAGACCCACTCTTTAAAGACCAAGAAATGAAGATGATCCAGATGAAATTTATTTGGTGTATTTTCTGATTTAAATTATGATGATACCCCTCCACCAAGTAATATATGACTGAAAGCTTATAATTTATATTTGTTTAGGATAGTAAAATACAGAAGTTAATGTAAATATACATTCTGCATATGGCCTTTCAACAACTTTTGTCTCTTCAATGCAGATAAAAATCGTAATTCCAGAGATCAAAAGATATATCAAAGCAAAATCAAAAGGATCTTAATTGAAAGCCAAAATCAGCTTTAGGTTCCAATGCAAATATTAGAATAATTTTCAACAGTTACTACTTCAATTTCATATTTATCATGTAATTGAGTTATGATATAATTTCAGGTCAGTTTGAACTTTATTGCCAGGATGATTGAACTTCAGATCAGTTTGAACTTAATTGCCAGGATGATTGAACTTCAGATCAGTTTGAACTTCATTGCCAGGATGATTGAACTTCAGATCAGTTTGAACTTCATTGCCAGGATGATTGAACTGCAGATCAGTTTGAACTTCATTGCCAGGATGATTGAACTTCAGATCAGTTTGAACAATATTGCCAGGATGATTGAACTTCAGATCTGTTTGAACTTCATTGCCAGGATGATTTAAAATAAAGTAATGGTGACAATATCTAGAGGAAAGCTTCATAAATGTACTTTGCAAGACAGAAATCAAATAAAACATTGTGATAGTAAGTACAGTCAAACCTGTCTTATGTGACCTCCCAAGGGAATTCTCAAAAAGGGTCATATAAGACAGGTGGTTACTTAATACAGGTTAAATCAATATGAAAATCACTACATTTGGATAAAGAAATCAATATGAAAATCACTACATTGGGATAAAGAAAACTTGGTCACATAAAACATGAGGTCGCTTAATACAGGTGGTCGCTAAGGCAGGTTTGACTGTAGATCTTATTCAGTATTCTATAGAGTAACTGGCCAAAAATATTTGTGGGAAATTTTCCTTACTATATATTTCATGTAAACCATATGAAGTCTATTTTTATCAAATTTCAATGTTATTTTCACTCATGACCTTTAATAGGCTCTTGTGAAGGTTACTTGTTTATTTACAATAATTTCAGTTTAGAAAAATTAATGACTTAAACATTAAAGTGTAAAATTTAGGGTCATAATTCCCTATTTATGCAAGTGAAATTGTTATGCCAAAATGTTTTCTTACTGTTTAAATTATGGATTCTTTGAAAGTACAGTTTTGCAAATTACACTGCAAAAAAAATTAAGTGAACACTACAATATTCTGAGTTTCACTTCTCCATAATTTTTGAAGAAAATGTAGTTTTACATTCAATGCATAGTACAAAAAATTTAAAGGGCCCATTATATTTGGCCACTTACTGTACATAAGATCTCAACCTACATCAAATGAGATTCAAGAAAAAAATTAATTTGACCATAAAGATACACCTATGAAAAAAGCAATATTATTATTGTTATTTTCACAGGGTCTGGGGGTTGGTTATTTCGGGAAGTATCATACTAGAATCTTTCACTTGGTTATAATATTTACCTTCATTATCCCCTCGCCCAACGGAGTTGGGGAGAGGTTATAGTATCTCGCCCGTCCGTCTGTCCGTCCGTCCGTCCGTCCGTCCGTCCGTCCAAGTGTCTGTCCGTTCGTCCCACCTCAGGTTAAAGTTTGAGTTAAGGTTCATATCTGAGAAACTACAAGTGACACATCAATCATCTTTGGTCAATCGATGCATCTTGGAGAGTGATGCTGCTTCAGATGATAATTGGGTCACTCTGACCTACATTTTATGCTTCAATGACTCAGGTTAAAGTTTGCGTTAAGGTTCATATCTGAGAAACTACAAGTGGCACATCAACCATCTTTGGTCATTGGATGTGTCTTGGAGAGTGATGCTGCTTCAGATGATAAATGGGTCACTCTGACCTACATTTTACGCTTCAGTGACTTGGGTTAAAGTTTGTGTTAAGGTTCATATTTTTGAAACTACATGTGGTACATCAATTATCTTTGGTTAGTGGATGCTTCTTGGAGAGTGATGCTGCTTCAGATGATAATTGGGTAACTCTGACCTGCATTTAACGCTTCAATGACTCAGGTTACAGTTTGTGTTAATGTTCATATCTGAGAAACTACATGTGGTACATCAATCATCTTTGGTCAGTGGATGCATCTCGGAGAGTGATGCTGCTTCAGATGATAATTGGGTCACTCTGACCTACATTTTACACTTCAATAACTCAGGTTAAAATTTGCGTTAAGGTTCATATCTGAGAAACTACATCTGGCACATTTATCATCTTTGGTTAGTGGATGCGTCCTGGAGAGTGATGCTCCTTCAGATGATAATTTGGTCACCTTGACCTACATTTTATGCTTCAATGACTCAGGTTATAGTCTGTGTTAAGATTCATCATTCATCATAGGTCAGTGCATGCCTCATGGAGACGGATGCTGCTTTTGAGAATATATTGAAATTTTAACTGAATTTGGAAATTTAATTGCTACAGGCGAGGGATTAGCTGTCGTTTCCGACTGCTCCCATCTTGTTATAGTACTTTTAAAATATTTTAAAATTGAAATTTATGAGAAGAAAAACTAAATCCATATGTCAAAAATTTAAAATAACCCTAGAGAATTTCTGCTTTTGTTCTTGATCTAGAAAAAGAATAATCCAAAAAAATTGAATATATCTTTTAGGAAAAGTTTTAAAAATTTTATGGAACTTTTGGAATTAAATCAATATGTCACAACATTGGACAAGGGGGAGATAACAAATTTTCTAAGAAACATTTATTCATAATCAAGCTTCGTTAGTTCACTGGGACAGGTTATCGTCAGGTTTTTAAAGAATTCCACCTGTTAAAATAAACTTTGAACATGAGGTATACAAATAAATGAGATGTATTGTATTACAAAAAGAATACATTGCTCCTGAATTGCTTAAGGGGGTTTGGCTTTGCTTAAGGGGGTTCTCTACTCAATTTGAAAATGAATAGGATTTCAAATAAATGTAATTTTTTTGTTAGAAAATTGAATTGGGAGTAATTTAAGTGAAAAGAATTGATAGGTTGATGATCTCATTTTTTATATAAATGTGATTCAAAATTTGGCAGGAAACTGATTTTCTCTGATTTTTTCATAGGATTTTTGACCACGAATGAATGTGACAGAATAAATAGAATTTAATGAAATTTTTACAGAATGCTCATAACAATGTATAAAGTGAAGTTATAGAAAAAATAAAGGGGTCCATGGGCAAAAAATTATAATGCTTTAAAATAGATAAAACCAGAGGATTCTGAAAATCTGACAGAAATCCCAAACATGAGAAGCGAACCTCCGGATCCTTAAAACAATATTTCCAAAAATATTCACAACATTCTTATATATATTCATAGGAATACGATAAAGACTAAAATTGCTTTAACATGGCTATAAGAGAAAAAACACGATGACTGCATTAGGAGAATTTTTAGCTTATGGTACTTATTTGGACATGAATGTTTAATATGTTGAATATTGTAAGTAACTTTTATTTTGAGAATCTGTTGAATTTGATCAAATCTGATCTTTTGTTGTAAACTTCATTTGAAAGAATATGTAACAATTTTATGATTTTTATCTTTATTTTTTAGATCAATACAAAAACAATATGGTACAATGGAAATTAATGACATTAAAGCTAAATAAGTAAAAGACAAAAACCCAGGATAAAAGTGGACGGTGAGTATGAAGGAGAAAAAAAAGACATTCTTATTTATTTTCATAGATTTCATTACGACTGTTCCATTAAAATTTATGTGGGGAGGGGGGACGCACTTTGTTCAAGACCACCCCACCAATATATTAAAACTATTCAAACACCTACACCAAATGGATTTTAACCCCCCACCAAGAGAAAAATAAAAAATCTGCATCCCCCTTTCCCACTTCAATTTAAATGGAACAGCCCTAAATACGTGTTCAATTTCTCATTATTGTAACATAATAGGACAAATTTCCATTGATTTTTTATGGATTAATCATGCTTATTTTGAGCATTGTAAAAAACTATGGTTTAACATAAGATATTGCAAGTTAAACCATAAAACTGACGTCACATGACATCACCCATTCAAATGCATGGAAAAAGGCGGAGCCAAAGCCATGGTTTTACCTTCAAATTCTAATGATAAACCATGGATTATGCTCAGCCCACTTCTTATTGAAGCATATAACGAAATATTTGCTTACAATTAAATGTGAATCTCGGAAAAGGGTGGGCGGGGGGTCCTCAGAAGGAAACAATTATTTTAAAGGTCGAAATCCAGTCCATATAAACTGACGAAGAGCACATCGACGTAAATTCTGAACGTCAAAAATACCAAATAATGGGATGGGAGATTAAAAAGAGACAGTACCACATTTTACTTCATTAATTCTGTGCTAACCGTCTATGTAATACTGAGATATCCTTGTTGTATATAAATCGCCAACCACTTCCGGATTTTCTGTCTGTCGGGGATGGTGATGAAAGCATTTTCTTCCCATGTTTTTCCCTCTCACTGTGCCGAGAACTTTGGATCTTGTATCCTCACTTACATTTACTTTTCAACATTTAGACAAAAATAGAAATTGCGCAGAAAAGATAATTTTTCAGTGCAGCGTGCAATCAAACACCTGATCGATTATGAAATTGCTTAGGTCATGTCCTGTGTCCAGATCAGGTTTAAACAATGAACTGTCAATCTATACTATTTTTGCAAAGCATCAATACACCACGTGCCTCACTAACAAGTTTGCACGAGTGGTTGACTTTGATTGGATAAGAGTTTGTTCCTAAATTTATTGAACTGTCAATCACTCATGAATATTTATGTTACAAAACATTTATACCACGTTCTTACTCATTAATATATTTAAACAAACTCACACAGCTCATTTGTTTAAATATATTTATTCTGAAAACGTGGTATAAATAATACATAAATTTGAAATGGATGACATCATTTTCAGGAGATAAAGTATCTAAAATTTATGTTGGGATCTATTGAAAATGCCACATCTTAGATAACAACTGGTTATCTTGTGTTTTGAAAAAAATACTTTGATACTTTAAATTGCATTACAATAATTAAAATAGAGATAAATATATTGTTTATTTGGATCTGTGGAGTTGATTGAATAAGTTAAAAGTTTTTTTTCTTTTGGAAATATCTGTTTTCATGGTTTCTACCACTTTTAAAATCAGTTTCAAGCAGTAAAATAGCTATGGTTTACTGAAATTTCATTGTGAGCATTGCTGCTGACAGCTACCATATAGGACTATCAACATTTCTTAGTTTAATCAGTCCCAATTCCAATACAAATTGGACTCTATGATAGGAATAATACTGTGACTTGGACTTTTTAGAGGTGTCAACATGAAAAAAATATATTCAAAATCTCTGATTAACCCTTTTACATTTTTAAATGCGACATAATTACATGTATCTTTTTATGTTCTCTGTCAGTTTATATCACAGTACATTTGATATACATTAAATCCTGTATTATATTACATATCATGTTTTGGAATATGCATAACTAGTTGCCTTTGAATTAAAGGTCCATTTAGTTGTTTTGATATAGAATGTTTGGGGTCATTGTCATACACATACATTTACTATGAAAGTAATAACATTTTGATATGTGATTGTACTGTACTTTTATGTCTTATTAAATACATTTTATAATTTTTTACTGATGTTGAAAAATTACATTTCTAATTTTGAATTCATTCATTTCTACAGGAAATTGTGTATCAGAAGATTTGAGTGGTCAAGGGGGAGATAATTTGAGACAATGGCAGTTGTTTTACTTTTCTTGCAGGAAACATGAATGGGTAAATAACTGTCAGGAGAATGTGTCATCAATTAATATATGATTAAAAAAAAAGCTAAGTAAAACAAAAACAGTTATAACATATGAAAATTTATGAAAGCATTTAATAACACAAAAGTTGTGCAAATAAAAATTATAACACAAGAAAAACTTATTTTGCAACTTCCCTTCAAGGGTTATTGCCAAAGACATGGAACATGACACAAATTATGAAAATGTAACATTTAGATTTGTATTTTTACTTTTTATGTTTTGTTTAATGCATTTTATAATTTTTTACTGATATTTGAAATTATAATTAAATTTCTAATTTCGATTTACTCTATTTCTGAAGGAAATTGTGTATCAGAAGATTGAATGGTCAAGGGGGAGATAATTTGGGACAGTGACAGACAAGATAGTTCCTCTAGTCAAGTGGGTTTTACTTTTCTGCCAGGAAATTAGAATAGGTAAATTACTGTAAGGAGTTATATATCATTCAAAAACATTAAATAGAACAAAAAAAAAATATAACAAATGAAAATTCATGAAAACACTTAATTACAAAAAAAGTTTTGTCAAATGAAAATTTATGAAAACACGAAATAACACAAAAAAGTTGTGACTAAGGAAAATTATAACACACAAAAAAGTTAATTAATCAAAACACTGAACAAGACATAAAAAAGTTATGATGAATAAAAATCTGTTAAATTAATTATGGGAAGAACTAACATATGGATTTTTAGTCAAACATCAATTGAGCTCCCCCTTAATTTAGAGTTTGTATTATTTGGATATAGGGAAAGAAATACTTTAAATAATATAAGGAATCTCATTTTGTTGCTGTCAAAATTTTACATATATAGAACCAAACTCAATGTGACAAATGTAAACATCTTAGCACTTAAGAATTATCTTAAAGAGAATCTGCAACTAGAAAAATATATATATTTTAAGAATAACTCGAGTGACAAAGCAAACATATGCTGAAACCCCTGGCTCCCTTTACTGGATTGATATTCCTATATACACTGTATTTCCTTTAAAATTGCAAATATTTTTATTAATTCTACTCTTAAACTTTTTATAATTATTTGTTTAAAATCCAATCCACATACCTTTCATAATTCTTAATCTTTAATAATCTATTATACAGTACTAGTTTCTTTCAAATATACTTATCACCTATCATTTATAAGTAATCAATTTATTTTTATAACCGCCTGTTGCTATATATGTTATTATCCTGAATATATATGCTTATCATGATATGTTTTTGCCAATAAACAATTTAATTTAAAAAAAAAAATCTATTAAAACACTAGAAAACATTAAAAAAAGTTTATATGATGAATGGAAAGCTATGAAACCAAATAACACAAAAAAGTTATGATGTCTAAAAATTTATGAGAACACTGTACAGTTAGAATTGTAGGACTTGATGTATTAACTGTTTTGTTATAAATTTGCCATCTGTGGGAAAATTCTTCTAAAAGACTTTCTACGTATTAGCTGAAAGTTTTATTACATGAACATCTATGAAGCTGCAGCCCTTTTCACGAAAAATCTTACGATAAAAATTAGTTGTAAATCGTTAACAGTTCATATTGAGTTACGATTAAAATTTGTCGTAAGGTTTTTTGGGAAAAGGCTGCAGGATTTCCAATGTTTTCAACAGATTGAAAGTCAAAATATCCAACCAGGCAAACTCATGGATTAAAAACAAATCCTCACATTAAATCAAAGTTTTCCTTAAATCTGCTGCACAAAGCAAAAATAAAAATGCTGTTTGTTTCCCCTAGCACAATTCTAAAATGAAGCTGATTGTAAGAAGGTTATGGGAAATAATTCTGTTTTATACAAAGAAAGTAATTTTTCAAAAAATTTAAACAATAAATATTTCTAAGAAAGGAAAAATAATCCTCTCCAAATGTGCCAATTGACTTTTCTGGGTAGGTATAGGATTTTGATTATTTTTTGCTTGATCAATATTAAGGGAGTACGAGTGTCAGAAATTTTGTGATTAGAATTAAAACGCTGGCCTTTTCTTTTGAAGAGCTTTGCTAATCTAACATTATGTCATAATGAAACTGGAAGGAAAACTCTAGAGAGAGCTGTTTCCTGCCAAAATTTTTATGTCATATACCTCAAAAATTCTGTCATGGATTTTCAAATCTTTTTGCTCATAATGATTATGAGCAAAAAGATTTGAAAATCCATGACAGAATTTTTGAGGTATATGACATAAAAATTTTTGCAGGAAACAGCTCTCTCTAGAGTTTTCCTTCCAGTTTCATTAGATGTTTATTTAACTTAAAATATATGAAATTATAATTGGAAGTTGATAAAATTTTATACATTATCTATTTATACATTATCTATTTTATGCATTTTAAAGTGACCTATGACCAAGAAAATATGATACATGTGCAAAATATTTTTACCTTGTTTAAATATATTTTTATAGCTTCATCATTTTCATCCTTAATATTATTTCTGGAGATATAATTTCAAATTTGCATTAATTAGTCCTCTACCGGCTTTGCTGAAGGGGACTTTAGGTTTGCACTCCATCAGTCAGTCCGTCCGTCAGTCAATCCATACGTCAGTCAGTCTGTAACACTTAGTTTCCGGATTTTTTTCCTACACCTTTCCACATATTGAGCTAATATTTGGTATGTGAGTCTTTCATCATGAGTTACAGATGAAGTTTGTGTTTGATTCCGGTTCACCGATTTTTGACGGAGTTATGGGACTTGGACTTAGAATATTTTGGTAAAATATCAATTTTCCGGATTTTTTTTCTAATTCGTTCCACATATTGAGCTAATATTTGGTATGTGAGTCTTCTATAATGAGTTACAGATGTAATTTGTGTTTGGTTATAACAAAAACCATGTTCTACCGGTAGGCAGACTTGCCTACCATTATGATTTTGGCGTAAGGCTTACTATTTTCAATGCCATCTTACAGCCTTTCGATGGTTTACCATTTCCTTACGATTTGTTCAATTTGCGGTATTTCCGGAATTTTTTCAGCTCCAGTCCGTTATTTCATTGCGGTTCCATGTATTATAGTTAAATTCGGCATTTCCGGTAATGAAAAGAATGTAAAAAACGATCTTTTAGACAAGAATTCTCGGCTTCCATCAAGGAAAAATGTGATTTTGGTGGGAGTATTGTGTAACTTCATAATGTGCCTTTCATTTAAAGGTAAAGTTTCCGTTTTAAAACATGTTTTTTGCATTAAAAAGTGCCTTACTATTTTCGATCTCAGATTACGATTTTTGATCAAGTAACTTACTATTTTTGACCAAGAGGGGTAGGCAAGTCTGGGTAGGGGACTTCTGTATTGACTTGCAATACGATCCACACTTGTTTACATTAAGCGTCTACCTGAATCGGACAACTAGTTAAAGGGTAGAGCTTGCTGCATGAAGTATATAAACAAAGCACAGCTTCACATTGCCATAACAAATAAGTTGGAGAATCAATTGCAGAGTTAGGTTGGAGAATCAAATCGATGTATTTCAGTAACAGTGTTATTATTAGTGGTTAGTATTTTCTACTGCCTTAGTTACGGATTTGGGTCCATTTGCTCTTGCTGTTTTGACAGAGATGAAAGAAATACATGTACTTAACTTGAAACTGCTTCAAAGACTAAACCAAAATGGTAATCAAGATCTTTTGACAAAGCTGTTTATTGACTAGCTCCATACATACAGCTTACAGGTGATGTGGATGCAGATTGAAGGATTGGTGATCTTGTTATACATTTAAACTAATTTTGAAAACAATTGCCATGAAATGATGAGACATTATATAGTAATCAGTCTGTATAAGGTCGGTCCTTCAGTCTGCCTGTTGGTCACCATTTCCTAGTTTGTACAATAACTTCGTAATGCCTTACTACAATGTAACTAGAATTTTATGATTTCTTCACTCGAATATGACCAGAGGCAGAGGTCTCTTTCAATTTAGTGGAAATTTAGAAAATAATTTTTGCAGGAAAACTTGTATATAGAAAAAAGCATATTTTGAGAATTAACACAATTTCATACAATGACTTCAGATTTCTGTAAATGATGTACTCGGGTTTATTCATAATTCTCATACTAGGTGTTTTGCAGAAGTTGACCAAATAAACGAACCTTTCAATTTTGACAAAAATCTGAAAAATAATTTTTACAGAAAAAATTAGTTTTTATATGAAAAAAATTTCATAGTTTGAGCATTAACACTAAATGACTAATGTACAACTTCTGTTCTGATTTGCATACTCAACTGGAATTGACCAAGGTCAATTTTAAATTTTGGGGAAATTTGAAGCAAAAAAGATCTTGTTTTCATTTAAATAAGACAAATCTCGATTTTTCCTCAAGACCACTCCTCTGGAAATTTTCTTCTAACCAGAATAAAAATCCATCAATTATTAATCATAATCAATGAGACATCTTTTTGACTAAAATAAGAAAAAAATTATGGGGGGATTTGCTTTTCAATGATACTGGCAAATTATGAGAAATAACAAAACTTTATTTAGTTGTTAATCATCATGTATATATATGTCTATGAAATATTTTCATGAAATTCATAAGTGAGAAAAATTTCTTTTTGGGGTATACTTTCTTCATATATAATAAAGGTCACATTATGGTTGAAATGTACTCCATCTTGCATGTCTTGTATAAGAGGCTAGAAAAAGAGGTTTTTGGAAGTCCAATGCTAATTTTTTTATTACCGATTTAGTTTAACTATGTAAGCCATAAGCTATTATGACTCTATCTGACATTGTCAACATTTTAGTTGTAGCCTGAACATCAAAATATACTTTATTATAAGATTACAAATAAAAAGGGGTGTGGAGTGAATAAGATGTACTCCTACAAATGTCACAATTTTTTTGAAAAAACATAATTATTAAAATGAGCACAATTATGCAAACACAAGGGCAAATACTTTCATCCATAACAAATTATTTCATTGCAAAAGCAAGGTTAAAGTAACAAAGTGCCAAAGTTACTGTGAATTGAATTTCTGCAGATGGCCATTTAAACAAACTATGTTGATCAAATCAAAACATTAGGAAGTCTATAAACCAAAAAACATGGAAAAGATGATGGAGAATGAATTAAATAGGATCTAAATCAAAAATATAAGAATCAGCTGAGGTTAGAGCTTTGCAAGAGGGAGATACTCCTTAGTTTAAAAAGGTACAGTGAAACTTGTCTAAACCGAACCCTGACAAATCCGAAAACCTGTCTAAACCAAACATAATGTGAAGACCCTTTCTATCAATTTCTTTATATTTTGAACCTGTGAAAACTGAACACCTGTCTAAACCGAAAAAATCTTCAGTCCCAAAGGGGTTCGTTTTAGACAGGTTTCACTGTATAATTTTAATATGAAAACAAACAGAACTGTTTCCTATTCTTCATCTTACCAAAGTCATTTTATGGACTTCAGTAAAGAATTATTCAAACCCTACATGGTAAAAAAAATTGTAAACTTAGAATCAAAGAATTTATTTGACATCTTCTAATTAGTGACCCTGATATAAAACACACAATTCATGTGAATCTGTTTAACAAAGTACCATTTTAATGGATTTGATAAAGAGGTACACAACATCTACAGTAATTATAATTTTTTCAGTAGAGAAAATCCTCCAAACTTAGTTAAAAGGCCAACAAGCCCAAAACAACTGTTATACAAAAATGAATTATGTTTAGTATGTACAGATAGTTATACAAACTAATTTGTTCATCAAATTACCATATTTCATGTTTATTAATTATATCACTATGATTTTAGACAAAGTAATTTGTGAAAGACTTTCCGATAGGTTAGAAACAGAATTTTTGAATATCTGTATGGTCAAAAGCCTGAATGTGCAGATTTTTGTAATCACCACAGCAGGTTTATGCCTTGTATACAGCAATTTCAGAATTTTATGTCGTTGTATTGTAAAACAAAACAACAAAAAATATGAAAATAGCAATAATGGAATTATAGAATCCACAACAGCTTCGGGTGAGAAACGACATTTCTACATTAGCAATAGTTAAATTTTCTAATTATTTAACGTGAGGCTTCCAGAGCCTTTTAGATATTTGAAAATAAAACTACTCAGAGTGTAGAAATGTCGTTTCTCTGATTTCTATTCAGTTTTCACATTTCCTGAATGGTGTGGAAACATTTGTTCTCCTCTATAGAGAGAACAAGTTTCGTGACATTTCCCGCCAAATTTATTCGGAATACAATTCTCGGTGTTTTTTGTCCATTCATAAGAGAAACAATTTCCACAACTTAAACATGTTTTTTATGAAATTTCTCACATTTCAATAAATAAATTTTCAACTAGTTCTCGTTATGGAAACTATATTTCCACAAGATACAGTTTTGGATTTTATTTCTGTAATGATTTCAAGGAGATTTTGTACAAAAACAAATTCCTTTATCTGAGGATTCCAAATAAATATGTTGTCACAATGGTAAAGTCGGAAAATGACAAACATATTTAACGGCATAATTTAATTTCATCCAATCACTTGTAGAGGACAACATTCTTTCTAGAGAGAAGAAAAGTTAAATTAGAGATATAAAACACAACTTGTATGTACTTTAAATATGTGACAAAAAGGAATAAATATAAACATAGATGTGTTCATTTAATTTGTTTTCATACAGGCATGCTTGTTGGTGCTGAAAATTGTGTACCTTTTAGCCTCATAATGAAATTCATAATGGAGAATGAGAAATTAAAAGACAGTTTAAATACAATTGTTTTCACAGTTTCCAGATAATGAAAGGATTGAAGAATGACTAGAAGTAATAAAAACAAAATAAAAATTAGAAATTATCTAAAGTTTGGTTTATGCTTTATATATACTGTTTTACTGGTCATTCTAATTACTGATTATTATGATAATTTATCTCTACAGGAAATCTTTGCAGACAAAGGGGAGATAATTTTGGACAAAGAAAGCTGCGGTCATAGATGCATCCTT
>MJUU01024444.1:64299-76689 GCA_002080025.1 Modiolus philippinarum
TGTGATACATTTCCAAATTATCAAGAGATGCATTTCCTCTCCATTACACGTCCTTGTTATGACTTAAATAAAAGGGTTCTCGCACCTTCCTATACTGGTAGTTTGTAGTAATAGAAATCTTGTATGCAACAACATCCATTTAATTTCAGGATAAGTAAGGACTATAAATTATAACCAAAAAAAAATTTTTTTTTAATTTCGGGACAAGAGAGCTAGAAAAAGTAGATCTGCATAATGTCGAAATTTTTTTATTAGCATAATATACTGCTACTTTTAAGTGAAGAAAGGTTTTGGATATTGTAAATATAAATAAATTTTTTTTTAATGCTTTGCACCATTATTTTTGATTAATGACAAATTTAAAAGCGCATTGCTTCTCCCAGAAATTCTAATTGTTTCAAATAGACTAGGGGAGATAATTATTGGGCAAAGATGCATAATGGAAACTGTGATTACCAAAATTGTTTTGCTAGTTCCTTGAATGAACAGAGGATTTTAATGGTTGTTATTTTTTGCCAACAGTTATATAACTTTTTCAAAAATCAAAAATTATAAAAAAAAATTAAATCCTTCTGACTAACCAATATTTGTATGGCCCCAATGATAATCGCCTGTTATGAAACGCATAAGTGGCCAGATATTTAGCATTCTCTAATTATACCCCATGCAACGAAGTTGGGGAGGGTATATAGTTTTTGACTGGTCTGTCAGTCCATCCATCTGTCATCAAGTTGGTCCACCATTTATCTGGACAAATCCTCCTACAGTTTTTATGCTAGGAAGTTTTTATTTTGCAGGTTGATTGTGCACATATCAAAGATGTGCATACTACTTGGATTTTGATAATGCAGGATTATCTGATATGTGTGGGCGTTGGGTATGTGAGCTTGTTTGCTAAGGTTCTTTAATTCTGAAAACAATGTGCAATAAATACTGAGGTTCTGGAGTTGTCCAACAGCTATATGATGTTCAGTTCTTGAGGGTAAGTATTACAAAAATTGGAAGTTTCACATATCTATACAAAAGGACATTGACTTGTGAAAAAAATTAATAATTAGATATTTTTAAACATACTTTAATGAGTATTTCTAAGTAGATTAAGTGGTGTGTAAACTCTTCAATTTAAGTCAAACATAGAGGGATGAACATTTTTTAGCATATCTTTCCTGAAACTAGTATAGGCTAATTTGAAATAACTTCCATTCCCTATGAAACATATCTTTAAGTCTTTCCCCAACCAATCCAAACTTGGTGTAAATCCGAGCAAAAATCAGTGACAAAAATTATTTTGTTTGATTGGATCCCTTCTGGTAATGTGTCTCGCAAGTCAATGTACTCCATTCCATAGTCGGATGGAACCAAACTTATTTGCATTTGTATCTTTGGGATGTGGCAGCTAGTCTGCATTCGATCCAAGATGCTTGCCAGGAGGGAAGATAGCTTTTACTATTGTGCCCTGAGAAATTGCTTTCGCAGGTCTACTCTGATACTACATTGTCAACTGGAATCAAACTTGATGACGCGAGTCCTTTGTTTGACCCCTTTGACAATATATTGTGTTTGACAAGTACAAAGATGATCTATAAGAGGGTATAACCTATTTTTGGACTCCGGACTTTAGCCTTATTTTGGACTTGAAAACTTGAGTCCATGGACTCCACAGACTCAAAAGTCATAGCATTTTTGAGTAGGGGGTTATACCCTTACTTCAAATTTAAAAAAATCAAAAAATGAAAAATGGACTCTCTGCTTCATCGCAAATTTTGGGTGTACTCAAGGGAGTAGGGGGTTATACGCTCATCTAAGGGCTTCTCTGGGAAAAAAATGTACATGGGCAGGAACACAGGTAAAAAAAATTTACCTTGTTGGTTAGGAGTTGCACTTTAATATTATACCTATTGGTTATTCTAAAAAAAATAAGAATTTTGGTTATTGTACCCTAAATTTTGATTTGGGTATCTGCACCTTGTACAATTTTTTCCTGGAAAAGCCCTACAATGGCCACCAGTGGACAACATTGTGAATATTGGACCCTCTTTCAAAACTTTCAAGGATCTTCTCTGAAAACAGAGAAGACCTTTTGGAACCACAGTTGGGTAGTAACCTTTTAAAGTCTTGCATTCTGGGTTACAGAGGGAACGCAGTTTAACATAAGACCCTATCAAAAAACAGATTCAAATATCTTTTCTGAGACTCCTTAGGTTATTTGAACTTAATTTTAATGGAAGAAGTCCCAAGTTGGCACTCTATGTATGGCACACCCATATCTTAATCTAGATGGACCCAGCAAGAAATGTTGTTTCAGAATGGACCTCTGGAAAAACATTTAAAAATCCTCTCCTCTTAAAACTCAGGTCCAACTTAAATGAAATCAGCATAATATCTATATAATATTTAGAAATTCATTGTCTTCATCCTTGAATTTAACAGCAAATGTACATTTCCTATTTTACTCATCTTAATAACATAATATCTGAACGCTCAAATCAAATATATTGTATATGTCATATTTGTTGTGTCTACACATTCTAGTAAAAATGTTTGATAACAGATTTATACAGATTACAAAATCTGGAATAAATTTCTTATAATATTTTAAACTGGTAAAACTGACATTACACTGTCATGTGCTATTTGTTCCTTCATAATATTTGTTCCAAAAGGAAAAATTGTTCCAAAGGAACAAATTTTATAATATTTGTTCCTAACGGAATAAACGTTATACAGTAGACTCCGCCCAATCGGATACAAGAATTGTCAGAAAAAAATATTCTATTTGCCGGAGTATTCGATTGTCCGGTAAACCCATTTTATAACAATTGTTCCAAAAGGAAGAAATAATATGGCAATGTTTATAATAATTGTTCCAAAGGAACTTTTGTTATGCGGAACAAATATACGTTGACAACACCATCGCTTGTCAAAATTTGGAAACACTCCAAGAATTAAGCCTGCAAGTGGGAACATTTGGTACTTTTCAGGTAGTAAAAGCCCTTTTTTAGCCACTATGAAAATTTACTTGTGTTTTTAGTCAAGCATACTGACTCTGTTAGTTAAGGTTCATATTCAGTTTAGATCTTTATCACCAATATGTTTGTTATTGTTATAATTAGCCTTTACATGTATTTTTGGATAAGATTATTTCTGCAGGGATGACTGAAGTATGTACCAAACCTATAATTTAACCAATTGGAGCTTTGAACATATGTAAAAGTAGGTCTTTTTGAACCTAAGAATAAACTTTGGATATTTAGTTGAAATTGAATTTGTGGTTTTTTTTAACTACATGTATATGTAGATTTTCTACACATGGGCATAAAGAATAATTTATTCTGATATGGGAGTATGATTTGTCGTTATAAATAGAGCCATGGTATAATACCAATATAACATGTTAAGCACATGGTGAAATTCCCGTATATTAATGACCTTCATAGATTGTGGGCATTGTAACACGGACTCTTGTTGTTTTCACTCATTTTACCCCTAACTAAGACTTAGGGTAAAAAAATAGCAAAAACAACTCAAGCCCGTGTTGAAATGCCCACAATCTATGGAGGCCATGAATGATTTCTTAATTAAAATACATGTACATTTCTCTTGAATGTAATTTTCTTGTATGCCATTGTACAACAGATTTTCTTATTTTTTCAGACAAATTGATGCTTTCGTTCATGCAAAGAAAAAAGGTTTATTATGGTATGCAGTATCACGATGATGATGGCATAAAGACATTTCTTTCAGATGGATCTTCAACAACCATGGCTGAAGGAATATTTTGTCTGTGTGTATTCATTAACTGTAGTAGGTGTATGTGTAAAAATCACTACAATGTGCAGGAAGTATAAACACAGTTTCCAAAAAGCTACACAACAAACTGTCAATGAAACAAATAACAAGTAATACTCCAATTACACGTACATCAGCCATTTGAAAATAATCCAACGAACACACATAAACCAAGAAGGAGTACAGTAAAACCTGTTAATAAAGGCCACCCTTGGGACCAAAAAAATCCGACCTTACAAGAGAGGTGAACTTTTAATTGAGGTTCAAAATACTAAGCTATAACTACAACGGGACAAAAACAGAGTGACCAGATGAGACAGGTTTTTGTTGAAATGAGGTGACCTTTATAGCAGGTTTGACTGTACATTGCAGCAAGTACTTGTCATGGACTGCATTGAATGAATATGAGAAAATCTGAAATTGGCTTCCATAAATTGTATTCTTATTAAATTGCAGAAAAAAAAAATAAAAAGTAAAATCTTCTTTCAAGTGAACTTGTGAAATGTATCCCTTTATTTGTTCAATGACAAAGGTTTTACACAATACAGATTGACATATAAAAGAGACTGGTGTGCATTTACATATAAAAATGAGGGTATACCCCCCCCCCATTTTTGGAATCGGGACTTTTGCCTTATTTTGGGCGTACTTTAGACTTGACCACTTGAGGCCATAGACTCCATAGGCTCAAAAGTTAAAACATTTTTTACTTGTACTTCAAATTTCAAACATTTAAAAAAAAATAAAATTGAACTCTGGACTTCATCTGTAATTATGGGTGTACTCTGGACTTGAGGGGGTAGGGGGTCATACCCACAAGAATGGTAAAGATGAAATGTATTTATTTGGCATTCTGCAATGCAACATTGTATCAGTGGAGGAGGCATAATGATATGGGAAGAAATAAAAGATGAAATAATAATAAAAAAAAAAAAAAAACCATGATAAAACTGACTGTCAGAGTTCAAGAAATAAAAATTTTCTTTTGCATGTTGCCGATTATCATATTCTATTGTCTTATGAGTTAATATTAAAAGTCCTTGAGTATTTCAGTCTGAACTTTTAATATTTAACCCTTTCATTCTTTCAATATGAACAAAGATAATAAACATGGATTTCCTAGCACTTGGAACAGCAAAAAAAATCATGTGAATGAATAATATTTCAAACACAGGCCCAGCAATATCAATTTTTGTTGGCAATGATCAAACATTACAACTCTTTTTTGCTTGAAAAAATTCAAGTAAGGAATACACAGTATAATTGTAAAGGGCCACCTTTCAGCTTGGGGCTTGATCACAGGGTTAAATCTCATCAAAGAATGAAGTATAAACATAGATAAGCATTTTAACATCTTTAATCATAAGCCATAACTACATGTACATTTTATTATTCATAATAAAAACATTGTATACTCATACTTTTTTATTGATTTTTAATTTTCTAGATTGGATGTGAAAGTTTCAGCATAAAACAGAAACAATTTCCATATCATCTAAATTTGTCAGATCATTTATATGGATGTTTTTTGTATTTTTATATAAGGTAAGATTTTCAACAAGCTGGCAAAGAAATATTCAGTTACAAATTTCACGACTGGTATCTCTTTATCTCGCACATTTAGAAAATCAACTATTGACATAAGGGAAGTAATAATGACAAACTTAGATATGTTGGTTTAAGGTAAACAGAGTTATCTCCCATATTTTCAGTAGCTTTTGCAGGAAGCAAATGAATCACATAGACTGTTTTGTTTAAGTTAAATGTTTAATTCTAAATGAAATTAACAGACTGCTAGTTTAACTTTTGACATGACTGGTATGAAATGTATTTAGTGTAAACAATATCTTATTCAAATAAGCCATTTAAGGTATCAAAATATTAAACAGAAATATCGTGATGAGGAAGGATATTTGCCAAAAATACAAGTCGCGGGGTGGTAAAATTTCCAGAGCCTGAAAATTGAGGTAATTTAGACACAAGACTTGTATTTTTGGCAAAGATCCCAACGTTCATGATATATCTATTTGATTACACCGAATGTCTCATTCATCAAAGCGCACAGATGACTCTGGGACAAATACCACGGTGAGGTGGTATTTGCCAAAAAATACCACGGCTATTAACCAATCAGAATGCAGCTTACTTACATAAGGTGTAATTAAAGGGGATTAGAAAACAAGTGAAAACACTTTTATAAATTCCTCTCCGAACTTAAATTTATTTGATATTTTTTAGCTCACCTGACCTGAAGGGTCAGTGTGAGCTATTGCCATCACTTGGCGTCCGTCGTCCGTCCGTCCGTCGTCCGTCCGTCCGTTAAACTTTTCACATATTCATCTTCTCCTCTGAAACCACTGAAGCAAATTCAACCAAACTTTACAGGAATGATGTATGGAAGATCCTTTACAAAGATTGCTCATTTCGTTCCGATCCCATAAAAAACATGGCCGCCAGCGCAGAACTTAGGTTTAACATTGGACCCTATGGGAAAAATCACATTTTCATCTTCTGCTCTGAAAAGGCTGAAGCAAATTGAACCAAACTTTACAGGAGTGATGTACTTTAGGTCCTTAACAAAGATGGCGCACCACTGAAGCAAATTCAACCAAACTTTACAGGAATGATGTATGGAAGGTCCTTTACAAAGATTACTCATTTTGTTCTGATCCGATAAAAAACATGGCCGCCAGCACGGAACTTGGGTTTAACATTGGACCCTATGGGAAAAATCACATTTTCATCTTCTGCTCTGAAAAGGCTGAAGCAAATTGAACCAAACTTTGCAGGAATGATGTACTAAAGGTCCTTAACAAAGATTGCTCATTTCGTTCCGATCCGATGAAAAATATGGCGGCCAGCCTGGAACATGGTTTAACATAGGACCCTATTGGAAAATCACATTTTCATCTACTCCTCTGAAACCACTGAAGCAAAT
Organism: Modiolus philippinarum; assembly: GCA_002080025.1. Classification (NCBI taxonomy): domain Eukaryota; kingdom Metazoa; phylum Mollusca; class Bivalvia; order Mytilida; family Modiolidae; genus Modiolus; species Modiolus philippinarum. Next base: position 71,027 of record MJUU01024444.1, read on the forward strand.
TCAACCAAACTTTACAGGAATGATGTATGGAAGGTCCTTTATAAAGATTGCTCATTCCGTTCTGATCCAATAAAAAACATGGCCGCCAGTGCGGAACTTAGGTTTAACATTGGACCCTATGGGAAAAATCACATTTTCATCTTCTGCTCTGAAAAGGCTGAAGCAAATTGAACCAAACTTTACAGGAATGATATACTAAAGGTCCTTAACAAAGATTGCTCATTTTGTTCCAATCCGATGAAAAACATGGCGGCCAGCACGGCACATGTTTTAACATAGGACCCTATGGGAAAATCACATTTTCAGCTACTCCTCTGAAATAACTGAAGCAAATTCAATCAAACTTTACAGGAATGATGTATGGAAGGTCCTTTACAAAGATTGCTCATTTTGTTCCGATCCGATTAAAAACATGGCCGCCAGCACGGAACTTAAGTTTAACATTGAACCCTATGGGAAAAATCATATTTTCATCTTCTGCTCTGAAACAGCTGAAGCCAATTGAACCGAACTTTACAGGAGTGATGTACTTACGGTCCTTAACAAAGTTGGCTCATTTCGTTCCGATCTGACGAAAAACATGGTCGCCAGCACGGAACATGGTTTAACATTGGACCCAATGGGCAAATCACATTTTCATCTACTCCTCTGAAATAACTGAAGTAAATTCAACCAAATTTTACAGGAATGATGAATGGAAGGTCCTTTACAACAATTGCTTATTTCGTTCTGATCCAATAAAAAACATGGCCGCCAGTGTGGAACTTAGGTTTAACACTGGACCCTATGGGAAAAATCACATTTTCATCTTTTCCTTTGAAACTGCAGAAGCAAATTCAACCAAACTTTACAGGAAGGATGAATAGAAGGTCCTTAACAAGGATTGCTCATTTCCTTACAATCTGTTAGAAAACATGGCTGCCAGCATGGAACATAGTTTATCATTGGACCCTATGGGAAAATCACATTTTCATCTACTCTTCTGAAACCACTGAAGCAAATTCAACCTAATTTTACAGGAATGATGAATGAAGGTACTTTACAAAAATTGCACATTTCATTTCAATCAGACAAAAAACATTGCCTCAAGTGCAGAACATAGTTTAACATCGGAGCCCAGTATGAGAAAACCATCCTTTTCATCATCTTCTCTCAAAACAATTAAAGCAAATTATACTAAATGTATAGAAGGTCCTTTGCAAAAATTACTCATTTCAATAGGATCCGACAAAACACACGGATGCTAATTGAGAACATACCTAAACACCCTACCCCATTGGTAAAAAACATGATCATTTTTGGTCATGCATGGCATTGAAGTGTTTTGTCAGGTGAGCGATACAGGCTCAGTCTCTGAGCCTCTAGTTTATACTACTAATCTTCTGTGGACTCTTCCCAAGAACTGTTTCCTCCAGTGTTGTCTGAGGGCACTATATTTAGCAGACAGCATTATAGGAGAGCCATTCCTTAGGGAGAAGTACATAATTTATTCAGTATATATCAAAAAGTTTGGAAAACTGGAGAGGCAAAGTACATGTGTTAAAACTGCAAGTCATGTGAAGTTTAATTCCATTGTTAGGTATTTAGTATACTGCTGTCAAGGTGAATAAACCACTGTTCTAATTACGTTTGATTATTCAATCAATTCGACATACATGTACAATTTATATCTGTTATTTGATTTTGTATAGGTCAATACGATGTTATATTGACCTGACAAATGCATATTGCGCCAGAGGTTCATATGCATTTCTTGGTCAATATAACATTTTATTGACCTAGTACAAAAGCTACAATTGTTATAATATTAATCAAATTGCTGCACATTAATTGAAACACTTGTGTCATTAGTGTAGTTATTATGAGTCTGTAGTCCTTTGGGATATTCTAATTTTGATGTTTTCATTTGTAGATTTCTGATTTCAATATTCAATATTAAAAACCAGTTTGGGTGAACTTGACTTGTTTTCTGTTGAAATTGACACCAGGTAAACTGGCCAATATCCAGAACAAATACAATGAATGGGAATGTGACCTTTCTACCTTGAAGGTCAAACTTCTATTGAGAAACCTATTGCAACTACCTGGAGGGCTACCAAATTTTCTATTGAGAATGCATACAGTAATACGAAAATTGCTGTAATTTAATATGCATAATACTGACTGACTTGACGAAAACAGTGTGAGGATTTTGCATGAAATAGTAAAATTCTTGCCTTGGCTATCACATTTCAATTTCCCATTTCTGTTAAACCACCTCCTTATATTGCTTGGTCATTTCATGGTAGTCGGGTCTTTGTACCATTATTTTATTAAAAAAAAATTATTTTGATTTATTGTGTCCCCTGCGTTCACGTAGTGGCGACATATAGGGATCACTATCCGTCGTCTTGCGTCGTCGTCGTCCGCGTCGGCGTCACAAAAATTTCTGTCACAGTTTTCGCAGGAACTATGTGTCCGAGCTTTCTGCAATTTGGCATGTATCAGAATGGGGGCCTATACCTGTGTAATAGAGTTTGGGATCTCTCTCGCATGCCAACTTCCTGTTTGACGGAACTTGGAATATTTTTTGTGTCTTGAAAATTTCTGTCACATTTTTCTCAGGAACCACAGATTCTAGCCTTCTACAGTTCAGTATGGAGTATCAGTATGGGGACCTATACCNAGAAGTACATAATTTATTCAGTATATATCAAAAAGTTTGGAAAACTGGAGAGGCAAAGTACATGTGTTAAAACTGCAAGTCATGTGAAGTTTAATTCCATTGTTAGGTATTTAGTATACTGCTGTCAAGGTGAATAAACCACTGTTCTAATTACGTTTGATTATTCAATCAATTCGACATACATGTACAATTTATATCTGTTATTTGATTTTGTATAGGTCAATACGATGTTATATTGACCTGACAAATGCATATTGCGCCAGAGGTTCATATGCATTTCTTGGTCAATATAACATTTTATTGACCTAGTACAAAAGCTACAATTGTTATAATATTAATCAAATTGCTGCACATTAATTGAAACACTTGTGTCATTAGTGTAGTTAGTTATGAGTCTGTAGTCCTTTGGGATATTCTAATTTTGATGTTTTCATTTGTAGATTTCCGATTTCAATATTCAATATTAAAAACCAGTTTGGGTGAACTTGACTTGTTTTCTGTTGAAATTGACACCAGGTAAACTGGCCAATATCCAGAACAAATACAATGAATGGGAATGTGACCTTTCTACCTTGAAGGTCAAACTTCTATTGAGAAACCTATTGCAACTACCTGGAGGGCTACCAAATTTTCTATTGAGAATGCATTCAGTAATACGAAAATTGCTGTAATTTGATATGCATAATACTGACTGACTAAAACAGTGTGAGGATTTTGCATGAAATAGTAAAATTCTTGCTTTGGCTATCACATTTCATTTTCCCATTTCTGTTAAACCACCTCCTTATATTGCTTGGTCATTTCATGGTAGTCAGGTCTTTGTACCATTATTTTATTAAAAAAAAATTATTTTGATTTATTGTGTCCCCTGCGTTCACGTAGTGGCGACATATAGGGATCACTATCCGTCGTCTTGCGTCGTCGTCGTCCGCGTCGGCGTCACAAAAATTTCTGTCACAGTTTTCGCAGGAACTATGTGTCCGAGCTTTCTGCAATTTGGCATGTATCAGAATGGGGGCCTATACCTGTGTAATAGAGTTTGGGATCTCTCTCGCATGCCAACTTCCTGTTTGACGGAACTTGGAATATTTTTTGTGTCTTGAAAATTTCTGTCACATTTTTCTCAGGAACCACAGATTCTAGCCTTCTACAGTTCAGTATGGAGTATCAGTATGGGGACCTATACCGTGTTATAAAGTTTGGGATCTCTTGCATGGCCACTTCCTGGTTGACGGAACTTAGAATATTTTTGTTGATTGGTGTTACAAAAAATTTCTGTCACATTTTACTCAGGAACTACAATTCCCAGCCTTCTGTAATTTAGCATGGAGTATCAGTTTGGGGACCTATACTGTGTAATAGAGTTTTGAATCTCTGACATGCCCGTTTCCTGTTTGACTGAACTTAGAATATTTTTTCAAGTATTGAAAATTTCTGTCACGTTTTTCTCAGATACCACATATCCCTGCCTTCTGCAATTTGGTATGGAGTATCAGTATTGGGACCTATAATGTATACCGTGTTATAAAGTTTGGGATCTCTTGCATGGCCACTTCCTGTTTGACGGAACTTAGAATATTTTTGTCGATTGGTGTTACAAGAAATTTCTGTCACATTTTACTCAGGAACCACAACTCTCAGCCTTCTGTAATTTAGCATGGAGTATCAGTATGGGGACCTATACCGTGTAATAGAATTTTGAATCTCTGACATGCCCGTTTCCTGTTTGACTGATCTTAGAATATTTTTTCAAGTATTGAAAATTTCTGTCACGTTTTTCTCAGATACCACATATCCCTGCCTTCTGCAATTTGGCATGGAGTATCAGTATTGGGATCTATAATGTATACCGTGTTATAAAGTTTGGGATCTCTTGCATGGCCACTTCCTGTTTGACGGAACTTAGAATATTTTTGTCGATTGGTGTTACAAGAAATTTCTGTCACATTTTACTCAGGAACCACAACTCTCAGCCTTCTGTAATTTAGCATGGAGTATCAGTATGGGGACCTATACCGTGTAATAGAGTTTTGAATCTCTGGCATGCCCACTTACTGTTTGACTGAACTTAGAATATTTTTTCAAGTATTGAAAATTTCTGTCACGTTTTTCTCAGACACCACATATCCCTGCCTTCTGCAATTTGGCATGGAGTATCAGTATTGGGACCTATAATGTATAAGAGGGTCTGGGATCTCTTGCATGCCAACTTCCTGTTTGACGTAACTTACTTTTAGTGTTATTACGCAGGCGACACATGTCTTCCGTGGAAGACCTACTACTAAGTTTAATATTTGTAGATTCTATGGCAACAGGTTTAAAAAGAACAGAAATGCTGAAGGAGAAGGTATGAAAAGTACTATAAAATAGACCACTTAAATTACAAATAAAAAATCCTTCAACCTTTCAAAAAATAAAAAGTTTATTTGCTTGTGAAGTCAACCTCTGCACAGCACATACTATATGAAGTTTACTTTAATAACACATTACACCATACATGCCAAACAGTAACATAAATATTTGTTACAATAAAAATCAACTGTGATATCATGGGGGTATTATAAATATGCCATACCTTAAGGACTTTATCACATTTGGCCAGTTTGTACACTTTCTTTTGAAAATCAAAAAGAGTGAAATATTTTATTACTCTGCAGGCCTTGAATTAAAAGAAACAACCAAACAAATTTTAATTTCAGTTTTTGGCAAAAAAAAAAAGGAAAAAAAAACCAACAAAAAAAACAATTCTTATACACTGATGGGAAAAAATTACTGTTTTGTACTGTCAAGGCACACCTTTTTAATGCAAAAATTAGAAAAAAAAAATTTTTAACTGCTTGACCACCCGTGAAGGTGAAGTTCTAAACCCCTAAGAAATAAAACTGTAGGTACCTATATAATCTTGTAATTAAATATTTGAAAAAACATTTGATAATCTTTTGTTATGGTTATATTTCAAGTGATTTGAAATATGACTGGAAAATATATTAACCATATT
>MJUU01024445.1:0-21254 GCA_002080025.1 Modiolus philippinarum
GTGATGGCAAAAGCTCACATGGCCTTTAGGCCAGGTGAGCTAAAAATGAGTAACTCCTATTTTTCATTTCATATTTCCCAACGTACGTTATCTAATAACACTTTCTACAAAATTTTCATTTTTTACATCCATTATTTGATTTAAAAAAGAAAAATAATATATAAGGCCATACAAAATTATTTAATTGGTTCTCAGGCCATTTTTCATTGAAACAGATGAAGAGGGAGGTGATTTTTTTTTCTTTTTATTTGCCAAAAAATAGATGAGGCAGCTTTTTACATTGTAAAAGCCACCAAAAATGTAGTGAGGGAGGTGATTTTTTATTTTTATTTTATTGAAATGGCAAACAATAGGGTCAATGAGGGGCTTTTTTCAAGCCTCCAACTAGACGAGGGAGGGCCTGAGAACCAATAAATTTTTTTCATGGCCTAATTTCTCCTTTTTTGCTTATACTTATATTAGTATTGTCAAAATCTGACTTAGTTCAAAAGTGTTATCTAGAAAAAAAAATGCTTAGTGACAAATTGGAAAATTTGATTATTATTAACACATAAAAAGCTATTGCAATCTATTGACTTACATACCTTAGGAGCTAAGACTTTAACAATTCATCCTCTTATGTTGAAAATAGTAAAATGCGTTTGGTTTGATAAAACCTAAATTGGTACATATTTTTCATTGAAAGTATAAAAAAAAAAACACGAAATGTTGAAAAAAAAATTATTGATGTCATCAAGCAAGTAATACAAGTCTAAATATAAACTTTTACTGTCTTTCAAAATTATAATTTTAAAATTAATATATAAATTTCTATTTTAATAAACCATTATGTCAATGTTGATAAAAAGACAGTTATATCATTGGACATCTTTGCTGGACTTTGCAGTAGAGGCATCTTCACTTCTTTCTGGTTCTTTTCCGTGACGTTTTCTCCCAGTGACTACTTTGTCTGCCTGGTTAGTACAGGCTGTTTCTTCAGTGTCAGCAATATCTAACAAATAAAATACATTTCTCTTAGAATTTTAGGACATAAATAAATTTTTGTACCATAGTTTTGTATCATAATTGTAACTGTTGATTAAGAAATAATTGATGGAGGTTAGTTGTTTGTTGCAGATTTTTATTTTGGAGTCCATTATTTTCATTAATATTTTATCCAGAGTGCGGCAGAAATGAACAAGAGATAAAATAAACAAAAATTACTTCTAGTAGTTGTAAAGCTCTTTACTCTATGCATGTCTTCCAACTTTCTTTAGTTTCCCTCTCTATAATTCCAATTTTTCCACCATATCTTTCCATTTTCAGAAATTTCAACAATGAAAAATTGTAATCACCCTGATTTTGTTATTGTTGTCAGTTTAAACCAAGGCAAATTTGAGAAAATTGAGTTTCCTTACTTAACAATCTGATTAAAATCAGATCTCTCACTTGCTCCCCTTTCTGATATGTCGCAGCGTGGGACTCCCACGCCGCGACATATCAGAAAAGAGTTCTGATTTTAATCAGATTGCCTTATTTAAGGGCATAAGATACAGTTACAGGGGAGATAATAACGTTGTTATGCATATGCGGAGTGGTTACGTTTTCCCGATTTTCGTGACGTTGCTCAAAACATGGTTGTGAATTTGCGGGAAAAGGACAGTATTAGTTTGAAACGTAACCCATACCAGTTTATTCATTACCCAGAAATATGCGCTATCCAAGTTCTTTCTCACAACACATCTGCTAGATTAACATACAATATAAAAATTTAACAACGTACGCTTAATTACTGTATTCACAAAAAGGTCTTAAATTTTACACCTAGATAAATGTCATACATGATGGGCGTTCCGTAAACCGTTGAAATGTACTGGTGCAACGTGAATGGTGGGCTGTGTATTTGAACAAGTCGCACAACATTGGTACTTGCATGTAACTGGCCGAATGTTATTTAGATTATTTAGACACTCAACTGAATTTACATAAATAGACATAACATTGCATGGGTCACATGAAGATAGACCACACATTCAAATATGCATTTATAGTTTTGCACCATGTGGGACCATTACTGGAATTGACATGTAACGTATGAAAACCATCAATAAACAAATATTTGTGAAACTAACTTGCGATATTCTACCACTTGATGAACTTATGTAAACAGAACGAAGAAAAATAGTAATGGTGCATTACATGATACCCCGCCACGTTTTACAAAATTTCAGTTTAAAGAGGCATAACTCTAGATCCCTGTGTACTTCTGAACCCCAAATTATACTTGGCCTGTGTTGTTTTATGACAAACAACTTACATACGAAATTAGAGAACAGTATGTCATTTCATTCACAAGTTATCAGTCGGAAACCCTATAATTTGCAAAATTTCAAAGTTTCAAGGGGTATAACTCCCGAACCCCTTGTAACTCTGAACCAAATAATTGAACTTGGTTGGAGTTTTGTGGTACACAAGTTACATACCAAGTTTGAAGGCAGTATATTATTTCATTCACAAGTTACGAGTCGGAAACCCAAAAATTCGCAAAATTTCAAAGGTTAAAGGGGCATAACTCCAGAACCCTTAAACCTCTGATCCCAAATTCGAACTTTGGCTGTGTTTTGTTATTAACAAGTTACATACCAAGTTTGAAGACAATATATTATTTCATTCACAAGTTATCAGTCGGAAACCCTAAAATTTGCAAAATTTCGAAGTTTAAAGGGGCATAACTCCAGAACCCCTTTGACCACAGAACCCGAATTCGAACTTGGCCTGTGTTTTGTGATTAACAAGTTACATACTAAGTTTGAAGACAAAATGTTATTTCATTCACAAGTTATCAGTCGGAAACCCTAAAATTTGAAAATTTTCAAAGTTACAAGGGGCATAACTCCAGAACCCCTGGGACCTCTGAACCCCAAATCGAACTTGGTCTGAGTTTTGTGGTAAAAAAAGTCACATACAAAGTTTGAAGATTTTATGTTATTTCGTTCACAAGTTATCAGTCGGAAACCTTCGGGGGACGGACAGACGGACAAACGGACGGACACAAGACTGAGGGTATCACATAATACCTCGCCACTTCGTGTGGCAGGGTATAAAAATTGGCGGGTAAAAATGACCGCCAAAATATTATTTTTTTGTATATTTTTACAGTTTTTCTCAAATATCTTAAAAACTAGCACATGGACCCCCTATTTTCTACTTGGCTTTCAGAAGAAGATCACCGAGGGAACCAATTGCCAAATTATGAAGGAAAAATCAATAGTCAATTTTTTTTTTATATCTCGATTTCAATCCATGAATTTGGCTAAAATCTAACATTACATATACAAAAACACGAAATAAGGGATATATTGTTGTTCATATGTTTTATCATAATCACATTTAAAGGCGATAAAATGAGCAATACAGAACAAAAAAACAGAACTGAAATAACCAAAGTACATTGAAAATTACAAACATTTAAAAAATTTCCATGAAAAATGCAAATTATTGGGTTTTACCCCAACATTAGCGATTTTCAACGTTAAATATCTCAAAAAGTAAGTCATGAAGGTATGTTTTTCTTTTCATATTTGGAATCCTTATATCGATACTTACATTATATTGGATTTTAGTGAAAAAATCAATATGGGATCTATACTGTATCGTATGCCCTTTATTACTTTCTTGTCAATACCTTTGACATATGTAATAACCAATGAAGAGGAAACAAAATACCAAAGTTGAGTTTCTGCAGATCTCCATTTTGACAATTATGTTTCTTCAGCGCAGATCAATTTCAAAACATTTAGAAATGTGTTTAGACGGATCAGCACCAAAGTAACAAGCTTAGTCAAAATGTCACAAGTTTCATCTATGCAATGTTTAAATTGAATCCATTCAGTGGTTTTCCATGATGTTTTTGTATGCATTTCCCCTTAGGGTCCAATTCATCGCTGGGGGCCATGATGGATGATGGATCAGCACCGAAGTTACAATACCTGGTCAGCTTCTCATAGGCATCATTTATGCAAAGTTTGGATTAAATCTATTAAGCAGGTCTCTAGAAGAAGATCTTTTGTTAAATAAGTTAATAGCTAGTGACACTTGGTCAGCACCTGACAGGCATCATTCATGTCATGTTTGATTTAAATCCATTCAGCAGTTCTCTAGAAGATCTTTGTGTGCATTTCCCTTAGGGTCCAATGCTGTCGGTCATGTAAGATGATGGATTGGCACCAAAGTAATAACACTTGGTCAGCATCTCATAAGCAGTATTCATGCCAAGTTTGGTTCAAATCCATTCAGTGGTTCTCAAGAAGAAGTTCTTTGTATGCATTATCCCATAGGGTCCAATGTTAAAATTAAGATCCCCGCTGGCGGCCATGTTGGATGATGGATCGGCACCAAAGTAACAACACTTGGTCAGCACCTCATAAGCATCATTCATGCCAAGTTTGGTTCAAATCCATTTGGTGGTTCTCAAGAAGAAGTTCTTAGGTAATATGATAAATTAAGTTCCCCGCTGGCGGCCATCCTGAAAGAGGTCAGAAAACTTGACTGTGTTCAATAAAATGTAGTCCTTGACATGGTGAACATTTTTGCAATATAAACTTGACCTCTATCTTCAAGCATTTTTGAAATATAGGACAAAAAGTATAAAATCAAGAAAAATTTGACAAATAAAGGGCTATAACTCATATATAGGTGCTTGGATTTTCTTCAAAATTTCCATGTATGTAGATCTTAACAAGTGTTCTGTTTTAGTTTTTTAAAATAAAAAATAAAAAACATCAAAATTTTGAAAATTTTACGGAAAAAGGACAATAACTCTAAATTGGTCATAAGATTTTCTTCAAAATTTCAGCATGGGTAGATCTTGTTATGCTGTTTATTTTACCAATGTCAGATTTTTGATATCTGTAACCGTTTTTGAGTTATTTGCCAAAAACTGTTATTTACCCTTATGTTCTATTTTTAGTAACAGAAGCCATGTTGTTTGACGTAAGACATAGAAAATAACAAATTTGAAACTACATACCCTAGTGATGATTCAGTTTAAGTTTGCTTCAATTTGACCCAGTGGTTTCAGCAGAGAAGATTTTTGAAAGTGAGCTAACGACAGACGGACGGACTGACGACTGACGGACGACTGATGCCAAGTGATGGCAATAGCTCACCCTGGCATAGCCAGGTGAGCTAAAAATCTGATACTTAAACGCCATGTTAATATTTCATAAGGAATCCATTGCAAAATTGTATAAAATCAGACTTAAAATAAATAATAAAGGGCTACGCCGAGCGCAGCATGATACGACCGCAGCATGTCGACCACTTAAATTTCAACAAAGGTAGTTTAAAGTGAATGTGGACACAGTAAAGAGCTTGACACAATAATTAGATGGACACAAAAAGAAGCTAGACACAGTTATTAGCTAGAAACAAAATAGGGAAAAAACCCTTTTGATTACTTACTGATAAAAAACCGTAAGAGCTATGCAAAATATGTACTATCAACTAAAACTTTACATCCATAGAAATTCAAAGAAAAAATCCATCGAAATCTGATGAAAAATAAAGATATGACACATTTAGAAAAATTGCAATTTTGGCCCCTTTGACCCCTTGTAGCTCTGAAACAGTAAGAGCTACAAAAAATCCATTGACATACTACTGAAAGCTTATATCAAGAGGAATCCAAAGAAAAAAATCCCATCGAAATCCAATGAAAAATAAAGATTTGACATATTTAGAAAAATTGCATTTTTGGCCCCTTTGACCCCTTGTAGCTCGGAAACGGTAAGACCTACAAAAAAATCCGTGACATACTACTGAAAGCTTAGATCAAGAGGAATCCAAGGAAAAAAATCTCATTGAAATCCAATGAAAAATAAAAATTCTACATAATCTGCAAATTCGCAATTTGGGCCCCGTTCGGCCCTCATAGCTGGGAAAGGAAACAAGTTACCAAAAATCTAATAGCTGAGTGCTATTTATTAATTTTTCGCAAGGAATCCATTGAAAAAAACTGCATCAAAATCGGACTTAAAATAAAAAAATTATTTTTTTGAGATTTGCCCCTGTTGGGCCCCATTTATCTCGTGAGTGGTACATGCTACGTGAAATCTGTTGGCATACTCCAGATTGGAAATTTCCTCAGGAGCACACTGAAACAAACCCCCATCAAAATCCAATAAATAATAAAGATTCTACAGTCAAATATGTGAAAACACCTTATTTAACCCTTTTTTGGCCCCTAATTCTGAAATGGGTGGGGCAAAAACCTAAAGGAAAACAACGTTTCTCATGAATGTTCCAAGAAACATCATACTAAGATTTGAAAACAATCCATCCACTAGAACCAAAGTTATGCTGTCCACAGACGCCGACGCCGACGCCATACCATAATACGACCGCAAAATTTTTGCGGTCGTATAAAAATTGATGGGTGTTCCATGGAACACTTGAGTTGCCTGCACTAAAGAAGAGCCATTAGTGCATGTCTAGGTTAAGAGAGAAAATATCCTGCAAATTTGTTAAGAATATAAATTCCATTTTCGAAGGACTGATTCATATTTACAAACAGAATGAACAAATGAGCTATTTTGGCTCTGTGAACTTCTAAAATTTATAAAATCAAAATTTTATGTATCAGATGCACAACTAGATCAGGTGAACAACATATCCTGCATGTTTGGTCGGAATCTGACTTATAGTTGTGATGGAGTTGTGGATTAACACACCAGATTAACAAATGAGCCATTTTGGCCTTGTGAACCTCTAAAATCTGTAAAACCAAAATTCTAATAAATATAAGTATCAGGTGCACAATTACACCAGGTGAATGACATATGCTGAAAGCTTGGTTAGAATCGGACAAGCAGTTTTGAAGGAGTTGCGAATACAAAAACAAGTGAAGACCCTAAAAGATGTCTCGCCCGTCCCTGCTGGCCTCTAAATTGATGTGAAATCTAAGTGAACTAATCAGATAAAGTTGTTTAGTCAACTGTAAATCAATCAGAATTAAAATACTATCAAATTATCACCATTGGTGCAATTATGAAGAAGTCAACATGCACCCTCAGACAACATTCAAGCCATCTGACAGAAAGACAAGTTAAACATAAGATCAACTAACAAACAANCATTATTGGCCTAGTACTACTCAAGACCAACCTACATACCAAATATCATTGACCTACCACTTATAGTTACTGAGAAACTAAACTAAGCACAAAAACTTAACATGTTCATTGGACCGTGAAATTGAGGTCACAGACAAAAGCCATATAGCAGACTGTCATGTACTACTCAAGACCAACCTATATACCAAATATCATTGACCTACCACTTATAGTTACTGAGAAAGTGACCTAATTACAACTAGTACTAACTTTAGTGACCTAATCATAATATTTAACATGATCACTAGACCATGAAATTGAAGTCAAGGACAAAAGCCAAATGGCAGGCTGTCATGTACTCACCAAGACCTACCTACATACCAAATATCCTTCACCTACCACAAATACTTACTGAGAAAGTGACCAAATCACTAAAACCTAACATAATCACTAGACCATGAAATTGAGGTCAAGGACAAAAGCCAAATGGCAGACTGACATGTACTACCCAAGACCTACCTGCATATCAAATAACATTGACCAACCACTACTAGTTACTTTGAAAGTGACCTAATCACAAAACGTTAACATGGTTGCTAGAAACTAAATTATGCACAAAAACTTAACATGATCATTGGACCGTGAAATTGAGGTCACAGGCAGACTGTCATGTACTTCTCAAGACCAACCTATATACCAAATATCATTAACCTACCATTTACAGTTACTGAGAAACTAAACTAAACACAAAAACTTAACATGTTCACTGGACCGTGAAATTGAGGTCACAGACAAAAGCCATATAGCAGACTGTCATGTACTACTCAAGACCCACCTGTGTACCAAATATCATTGACCTACCACATATAATTACTGAGAAAGTGACCTAATCACAAAAACTTAACATGAAAGTTTACGCCGCCGCCGTCATACTTTGTACGCATATGTCTCGCTTTCCGCGCCTTTCGTCGCGGGCGAGACAACCAGAGTAACAAATGAGCTACTTTGGTTTGTTGAACCTCTAAAATCTGTAAAAACAAAATTTTAAGTATCAGATGCATAACTACACCTGGGCAATGACATATCATGAAAGTTTGGTTGAAATCAGACTAGCAGTTTTTGAAGGAGTTGTGGATACAAAAACTAGACTAACAAATGAGCTTTTTTGCTCGATGAACCTCTAAAATCTGTAAAACCAAAATTCTATGTATCAGGTGCACAATTACACAAGGTGAATGATATATATATCCTGAAAGCTTGGTTAGAATCAGACAAGCAGTTTTGAAGGAGTTGTGAATACAAAAACCAGAGTAACAAATGAGCTATTATGGCTCGTTGAACCTCTAAAATCTTAAGAACAAAATTTTAAGTATCAGTGTAAGAACAAATTTTAAGCATCACTATACCTGGGCAATGACATGACCTGAAAGTTTGGTTGAAATCAGACTAGCAGTTTTGAAGGAGTTGCGAATACAAAAACCAGAATAACAAACGAGCTATTTTGGCTCGATGAACCTCTAAAATCTTTTCAAAACAAAATTCTAAGTATCAGATGCACAACTTCACCAGGGCAATGACATGACCTGAAAGTTTGGTTGAATTCGGACAAGCAGTTTTGGAGGAGTTGTGGATACAAAAACCGACAGACAACGCAGGAAGACGACTTAAGACGACAGATAGTAATCCCTATGTGTTGACTCTGCTTACAGCAGGTGACACAAAAAAGATAGATTTTAAAGATTCACCCTTTTAGGCCATATTCATCTCATGAACGGTACATGCAACGTCAAATCCGTTGACATACTACTGATCGGAAATTTCCGCAGGAACACACTGAAAGAATCCCAATCAAAACAGATAAATAATTAATACTTTACAGCCAAATATATGAAAATACCTAATTTGCCCCTTTTTGGCCCTTTTTTTGAAATGGGTCGACCACAATAACCAAAACCAGCCCCAGGCTTCCCTTTGTGCCAAGGAACATTTTGTTGAAGGTTCATTAGGATTGACCCATGGGAACTAAAGTAATTGACCAATAAAGGGCTACGCCGAGCACAGCATGATACAACCACAAAATGTCGACCACTGAAATTTGAACACCTGTAAACTAAAATGAATGTGGACACAGTAATTTGCTGGACACAATAAGGACCTTGACACATTAATTTACTGGACAAAAACTAGTGAAAATTAAAATTAGCCCTTTTAATCCCTTATTACTAGGATATTGTAAGAGCTAAAAAATTCTGTTGACTACCATCAAGAGAAATCCAAAGAAAAAACTCCGGTTCAAATCCAATGAAAAATTAAGATTTCACATATTTTGAAATATTGCAATTTGGCCCCTTTGACCCATTATAGCTTGGAAAACAAAGAGCAAAGCAAAATATACTGCCATATCACTGAAAGATTACAATGAGAACAATCTAAAATAAAAATCCCAACAAAACTAATGAAAAATAAAGACTTCACATATTTCTAATAATTGCAATTTTGACCCCTTTGACCCCTTATAGCTCTGAAACATTAAGAGCTACACCAAATCCGTTGACATACTACTGAAAGCCTACAATGTGAGGAATCTAAAGAAAAAAAGCCCACTGAAATCGGATGAAAAAATAAAAATTTTAGGTAATCTGCATGTTTGCAATTTTTGCCCTGTTGGGCCCTCATAGCTTGGAAAAGAAACAAGTTATTAAAAATCTAATGGTGCAGTGCTATGTTAATTTTTCATAAAGAATCCACTGCAAAAAAAAAATGCATCAAAATCGGACTAAAAATAAACCACACTACTGTAAGAATACCCATTAAAGTACCATGAAATATACCCATTAAATTATGTCTATTAATTATGGTTACATTTAATGGTATAATTTTAATGGCTTTGTCCATTAAAAAGTTTAATATTAACCATTAAAAAAAGACATGAACTGGAAATAATGGCCATTAATTGTGACCATTAATTTTTTTCATTAATGGGCATGACTTATTAGATAATGGCCATTAAATTAAATGGATATAATGGCCATTATTAATTCTTAGATAGGGGTTAATGGGCATGAATTCTTTTACCAAAAGTTTAATGGGCATTAATTGTAACCATAATTAATAGCACCATTACTTTTTCGAGATATTTAATGGCCATTACTGTATTTTAAAAGGCATTAATTTTTGCTTTGCTGTATTATAATGGCCATTAAATTATCAATTAATTTTTGTAAGCCATGTTTAAATGGGCATTAAATTAACAATTAATTTTTTGTCTGGTGTATTTTAATGGGCATTAAAATAATTATTTTTTGTTTGATGATCATGAAAAAAGTAATGGGTACACAGAACAATTTAATGAACTTAAATTGCAGGTTTAATAGTTTTATGGCCTTTAACATCTTAAATACCTGGTGTTTGTTATTTCAATGGCCATAATCTCTTAAATGGCATAACACATGTACTTGCCATATTGAAGATAAATTGTAATGCGTTTTGTACTTATGATGTTTATATCTTGTTGAAAATCAAAAATACATCTACAATATAGTCAAATCTGCACGAGTTCAAATCTGCATGAGTTGGGTCTGTTTTAATGAACAACTGCCTACAAAAGACTCTTACCAACAACATGTAACATCCATATAAAGTACAGTGCTTTTAAGGGTCATCCATATTTGTCAACCATTTTCCAAAGTGGGCAAATTACACACTTTTGCAAACCCTCCACCCTCCCTCAAAATGTACATCAACAATTTTCAAATACCATATATGAAAATAAATAATCTTTTTTTTTAGAATTTACTGAGTTTTTCATATTGATTTCTTTTTTCTGGGTGTCTTTGTCGAAGTTGAAATATTATAATTGGTTTATCTAGTGTTTCAATAGATTTTTGTTAAATAAAAATAGTATTTACTTGATTAATGAAAGTAGTGTGGTCATAGAAATTATACACATAAAATGAAAATGAAATGAAAATGAACTCCATGGACACCCCGTAAAAATAAATATGTGAACCCTTCCCAACTAAGCCTACAACTTCCTTTTCCAAAATACTCTGATAAACCCCGAGATGGGCATATGGAAGTATGTTGGAGTGCTCAAAGGATACATGGCAGTAGTCTCTGTTACTTAAGCTTTTAGCTCCTCCTTTAGCATCAACGACGGTTCTCCAACAATACCTCAGGTGCCCCCTGTCAACTTGACGTCTGCTTCTGGTTCTCTGTGCCAGGTGAATTCTGGAAACAATCACTTCCTATTTCCTTGCAATTGTAGGGCCAAGAAAGAGACTTCTAAGTGATGTTTGTTGTTTGTTTTCGTATGATGTGACCAAGCCATACCCATTTCCTTACAATGTCAATTCTTCAATTGGATGTTGGTCACGGCAAATAAAGCATAGTAAAAAGTGATTATCTGGTATTGAACTTGGTTCTGTAAGGTTAACTGTGTTATCTCTCAAAATGGACAGTACACTGTACATGTCCTGACAGGAAACCTGAAAAAGATGAGTTTACACAAAGTACCGTGCCCACAAAAAATAGGTATTCATACAGAAGAGGAGAGATAAGAACCTATAGAACGTGGTTGCAGGTAAATGTTTGATTGGTAAATTTACAAATCTGACGTAAAATACTACAAAGTAAAGTGACCCGTGTCGTCATAATGTGTCTATTAAACATACAAGGTAAATCGACAATTATTCCACTTACATGTATTGTGATATACAAACTGGGTGTGGAATTGACTCAATTTTATTGCCAAACATCGTTTTGTCTGCCTTTTTCATTGTGACGTTATAATTTAATAAATTAAGAAAAAAAAAACTATTAACATTTTGTAAGACATTGTAAATGACTCTATAAAAAACATGATTTGCCCTGTTTTTCAAAGCCTAATAATTACCTTGATAACAAAAAAACGTATTTGTTTAATAAGAGAAAACTTGTTTTGAGATTTTCATTAGACTAATCCATTGTCCCACATTTTTCATCCAATGTTGGATCCATGTGTAAGTGTAAGATGACATTATCTGTAGTTTTGCAACATACTGAGACAGCATTATGATTCACTATGTACAGAGATTTGACTCTGATCACGTTTGGGAAACCGCAAATTTTAATATGAATTGAAGGATGAATATTGATAAATATTCGTTTTGAAATAAATAATTGCAATTGTTAATACAAAATAGTACAAAAGAAGGTAGAATATCAAAAAGAGTTTCGTGTCCAACTCAGGTCTGCTTTTATAAACTCTGGAGTTTTAACGTAAGGTATAAAAGAATAAAGAAAATGACTTGGGTCAAAATAATGTGACACACATCAAGTCTAGGAAGCCCTGAAGACAACAGCAAGTTGTAATTTATCAAGATCGAGGAGGAATCAAAATAAGAATAGGGTGCAACTGTCGTCAAGATCAGTCCGAAATATCACCGAATAGTCTTGATATTTTGATTCTCGTTCTTATATATATCAATAAATGATTTATACTTATCTAAACATCATTTCTGTATGTTTGAATTGTTCCAAAACGTCCATTTTCAGCAAAAAATTGGCACACTGTGACTGCCTGTACTTGTCGTCTGGCCGTGTTAACTGGAAATCACATCCTTGTTGTTGTTGTAAATTCCACCAACAACGGAGCAGAACCGTAATCGGTTTTCGTGTATTTGACTTAATTTTATATGTATTCAGATTGGCTTTGTTTTATTTTATTGATAATTGGATTGCGCAGTTGAAGTATTTTGACTGATTTGATGTAGGATTTACTGTTTTTTTTTAGAAAAAAGAGGCCCAAGGGAGTTGTAAATGAAAAAAAAGATTTTTTTAAACTTTTTTGTCAGATGTCAGATGTTGATGCATTTTTTTCTGTATATTCTTACAGCATGTTCAAACAAATAAATCAAACAATTAAATTCTTTTTCAATAAACAAGCTGAGGCTCAAAAGGGGTCTATATTTAAAACAAATGTTTGTAATTTTGAATTATTTTTCTGTAGGTACTTAAAACGTTTAAATGGATAAATCAATACCAATTTTGATTTTTTAAGAGGCCCAAAGGGGGTGTCAAAAACAAAACAAAAAGAATGAATTTTGCAGGGAATTCAGACAGATTTTCTATGGGGTAGCTATGAAAGGAAATGCAGTAACTTTCATTTAAAATTTACTACAAAATGCATGTATTGACAGATTTAGGTCCTTACCACACATACTTCATTGAATAATAGATGTTTTCCGAATTGATTAAAGCGCTAGGCAAAAAAAAATACTATGAATAGTAGTTTACTTTATAAAAATTCATAACGTAAGTAATTTTCAATATGGATATAATGCCAAGAAAATATGTCTGTTTAAGGTTTCCTTATCCCCTATTTCCTCTACCTACCCTAACATATTTTATTAGTACTTTTTTGCAAAATGCTAGTATATATCATGTTTTGGGTTAAGCACTTTTAAAGTAAAATATATTCCCAATAAGTGTCTATATAAACATGATAAAATGATTTTAAAAACTAAAATGACTTTGCCTACAAGGCTACCTACCTACCTTATTTGTTCAAAGAATTTTAATTCAAACAAGCATATTTTTCAGTCGGAGATATACCATGACAAATTACATTTATAGCCATATCACCTACAAGGCCGAAATATAACTTTAACTTTGTTCTGTTTGATTATTGAATTATATATAATTTATAGGATATAAAGTTTGCAATCGCGAATTCTTTAATAATTTACATATGACTGAAATAAAACCGGACATATATAATGATCATGGAGTGAAGATGGTGTGACGATATGCATGCTATTTGTTTTTTAATGATTCACAAATTTTTCAAGAGTCATGCCCCTTAATGTCTTAGAAAATTCAGTTTAATTAACAAGATCTATAGGGTACAACAGAACTTCGATAGCTCGAACTGTAATAACTGGAACAACATGGATGCCTAGAATCTTTTGGGGGGTACCTTTGTACATGTTTAAGCTATAATTCGACCTCGATATCTCAAACAGCCCTTTGGGTCGAATTGTCGGTTCCTTGTGTGTTCGAGTCGTTAAAGTTCGACTGTATATGGTTTGCGAGCGTAAATTCTTCAACACCTTTCATGGGATTGAAATCAAACCTGACACATCTAATCTATATTATATGAGGGTGCATGTAATTTTTTTTATTTGGTGCATGAAAGAAATTATCAAGCAGGAGAAGGGGGAGGCATACGTTTTAGTTTGCTAAAACAACCTCCCCCTAGTTTTTTTATAAATCAGTTTTATTAATGGGTATAAATATTTAATCAAATTAGCAAAGGATATTTATATATAAATCATATAAATTTATGGGCATTAATGTATAAATCATGTATAGTAATGGACATTACTTCATATATTACGTCCATTGATAGGCATAAATATATTCGTCATGTCAAATAATGGGCATTAATATATAAATCATGTACAGAAATGGACATATATATATAAATCATGTCAATTAATGGGCATTAATTTATAATGTCAATATATATTAATGTCAAATAATGGGCATTAATATATAAATCATGTACAGAAATGGGCATTAATATATAAATCATGTCAATTAATGGGCATTAATTTATAAATTAATTCAAGTAATGGGCATTAATACATAATCATATAAAGTAATGGACATTAATGTATAAGCCATGGACAGTAATGGGCATTAATATATAAATTATGTAAAGTAATGGACATTAATATGAAAATCATATAATTAATTGGCATTAATTTATGTGTTTTACTAAATAACAACCATCAAAATATAAACAATTAATATAATGGTCACGAAATTGACTTTGATTTGATTTAATGGTCATTAAGTTGATATGTGTCTTTGTTTTAATGGCCATTACTTTTTTTCTACAGTAAATAATGCCCATTATTATTCTAATGCTCATTAATCTAATGAAAAGAGAAATAATTCAGTCAATTTAATGATTAATTAATGGTATTTTCATTTTTTCATACCATTAATTTTTATTTTAATGGCATATTTTACAAAACCATTAATTAGTTTCTGACAAAAAATAATGGGTATTTTTAATAGATTTATGACATTTAAGGTAGATCGACACTAATACACGGTGCATTCGTTTGGCGCATTTGCGGAACATGAATCGGATGCGGAATTGACTTGATTTTCAAGCCGGAATATTCCTGTATTGGCCTATTCATTGTGACGTCATAATAGATTGACATACACTTTCCCGCGAATTATCTCCCTTTTCCCGTAAATATTGTCTATTTCGTAAACTTTATAAAATATCTCTCTTAATCGAACGGTGACATATAGATTTTTTCAGCGCAATAGATAGCTGAAGTGTATATCTCTGAAATATAAAAAAATTTAAAAAATCTATCTGATATTTATTTTATATGAAAGATAAAAAATAAGTATGATCTCACAGTTCCCTCTATATTCTTTGTAAATATTGCTGAAAAATACTGAATTTGGCCAGATTTTCAAAGCCAGATGACGGGAAAAGATGATCGGTGACATGTCATTTTTATTTTATTTTTGGAACATATAGGTTAAGACCTACAAAATATCTTAAAAGAAAAAAATTCTGTCTGAAATTTTTATTAGGATCGAACTACCTTAATGGCATATTAATGGTATTTTAATGGATATTTCATGGAATTTTAATGGTTTCCTCTGCAGTAGTGCCAGAGGCTCCCAGGAGCCTGTATCGCTCACCTGGTTTTCATTTGCCACAATCAAGCTAACATTGTAAGTTATACAGTTGAGCTTCAGTCTCTCCAACTTTGGTAGCTCAAACTCAACCAATGTTTTAACTGTATTTAAAGTTGGATCATGTTTTACTATATGTCTTTGTTGGACTTTTTTGACAAAAAACATTCTTGCTAAGGACCACTTTTGACACCAGTTTTGAAGTCGAGACATCATTATGTAAATGGCAGTCAACAACAATTTTTAACACCATAAAGTCGCAAAATCAATATCTATTTGGAAACCAAATTTTATTGAAGTCAGACAATGTTGAATTTAACCGCCTTATTTGGTGGCCATTTTGAAAATGGCAGTCAATGAACAATTTTCAACACCAGTTTTGAAGTCACAACATCAATATCTATTAGGAAACCAAATTTCATTGAAATTAGACAATGTTGAATTTTCCCGCCTTTTTTGTCATCATTTTTTGAAAATGGCAGTCAATGAACAATTTTTAAAATCAGTTTAGAAGTTGCCACATCAATACCTATTTGGAAACCAAAATTCACTGAAATCAGACAATGTTGAATTTTCCTGCCTTTTTTGGCAGCCATTTTGAAAATGGCAGTCATCGAAAAATTTTCAACACCGGTTTTGAAGTCGCAACATCAATATCTATTTGGAAACCAATTTTTATTGAAATCGGACAATGTCACATTTTCCCGCCTTTTTTAGGCGGCCATTTTGAAAATGGCGATCAACAAACAATTTTCAACACCAGTTTTGAAGTCGCCACAGCATGGCAAACATTTCATCAATTTACACTTAACCTTCATCTTCTATAGTTTTGGAAATAAAAGACGAAAAATACAAAAAATTAAAAAAACTGGTGAAAAAAGGGCAATAACTCCTACAAGGGTTTTGATTTTCTTCAAAATTTCAGGGTGGATAGATCTTGATATGCTGAACTTTTTTTCAGTTTAAAGTTGACCTCTAACTGTTATAGTTTTTTTGATAAAAAATAAAAAATATTAAAATTTTGAAAACTTTACGGAAAAAGGGCAATAACTCCAAGACGGATTTTCAGATTTTCTTCAAAATTGCAGGGCGGGTAGATCTTGCCATGCTGATCATTTTTACCCCGTCAGATTTTTGATATCTGTAACGATTTTGGAGTTATTCGCAAAATACAGCAATTTACCCCTATGTTCTATTTTTAGTAACAGCAGCCATGTTGTTTGATCCTCAGACTAATCGAACACAATTTTGAAACTGCATACCCTGGTGATGATTCAGGCCAAGTTTGGTTACAATTCGCCCAGCAGTTTCAGAGGCGAAGACTTTAAATTGTTGACGGACGCAAAGTGATGGCAAAAGCTCACTTGGCCTTTTAGGCCAGGTGAGCTAAAAAAATAAAATTTTTGAAATTCCCCCTTTTGGTCCCCATTTCTCTACTACTGATTGGAAATTTCCTCAGGAGGACACCGAAAGAAACCCCATCAAAATCCGATAAATAATAAAGATTCTACAATCAAATATGTGAAAACATCAAATTTAACCCTTTTTGCCCCTTTTTTAAAAACGAATTGACAGAAACTATGTCAAGCCTTCCTTTTGTGCCAAGGAACATTGTCTTAAAATTTCATAAGGATTGGTCAACTGAAAATAAAGTTATTGACCAAAAACAAAAGTGTCTACAGACCACGACGACAACGACAAGGACGACGACGACGGCGACAGCACCATACCATTATACGACCGCAAAATTTTTTGCGGTCGTATAAAAATAAAAACGCCTACAGACAGTGCCATATCATTATCCAAACTCAAATTTTTTGGGGTTGTATAAAAAGTCAGGACATATATTTTCAGCAAGGAACTAAATATCATAATAAGAAATGTATGTCTACCTTCTTCTTCTTCCTGTACAGATGAATACTTCTGTTTCATCTTCAGAAGAAGTTGTTTCTTTTCTTCTTTGTCAGGATTGTGTACAATACTTAAGTATTCTATGACAGGCATCTCTACCTCAAAACTTTCATCTTTGGATGCAGATTTAGATGATTTTAAAATACCTCTTGCTTGTTCAGATGTAAGTTCATCTAAATCATCTAAAAATTTTTGCATGGAAGCATCCCTTGATCCTCGTTTACGTCTGAACTGTCTTCGTTTTTCTTTTATAGATGCACTACCATCAGATGATGAAGGAGTTCTACTTCCTGACGATTTTCTCCGAACTGTTGACAAAAAGTCATTAGCAGTCTCTTCTTTCACTTCTTTTGCTGCTTCAAACACCTCATCTTCATTCCCTTCTGTTAATTCAACCACGTCTGATTTCGATAAAATTTGTCCGACATCAATTTTGATATCCATAAAATTTTCGCCCTCTGTAAACTCCATTTTTTCAGCATCTGATTCAGGAACATCTTCATCAGATAGAGGAGGAAGATCTGGGTTGTCTGGGTCATCCATTCTTGCAAATAATTTATCAAAATCCATTCTTTCATTGGGTTGAAGTTCATAATCTTCAAGACAAATTTTATCCAACATTTCACTATCAAATTCTTCTTCATCAATATCAGCTTCATCACTGGTAGGGGCAAGTGTCATATGACCTGGTCCACTCATCATTATTTCTGCTTCAACATCCTCTATAGGTATATATTCACTATTTTTCTTGGTTTCTCTTTCACTTCTAGCCTTCTTCCTTTCTTCCTCATATTTCCCAGCAATTAAATCCTGTAATAATTTATCAATATATCAAATAGAAATAGAGCATTTTAATAAACAGCTCCGCCAAGTGCGCATGATAAGCCCATTCCCACTTTAAAGCAAACTGATTCTTGGAACTAAAAACCCCATCTGATCTGACTTGATGAAAGAGGCAAGAATTCTGGTATGTAAAAATTAATTCATCTTGTCATGATTGTAATGCTCTAGAAACTAAAGAGCTCCAGTCCCATGGATGGACAGAAGTATGGATGAGCACTACCCTAATAATCCAGTGGTATGTTAAGCTTGGACAGGTGACAAAGAATTGATCAATATTGTCATGCTGATTCATAACAAGCTAATCACATGATTCTGAATAGCTCACCTAGCTAAAATGCATGTAATGATGGTTATCTTAATTCATAAATCATGCCTGGTCATCTTGATGATCTCAACAAAATGTTGAGCATAGAAAAAAGTTGACAAGCGTTTCTGGTTCAGAACGTAACGAGTTGTCGAAGTGGTGAGGATACATACTAAGTGTTGATAAATCATTTTTATTGTTTTCCACGCATCGGAACTTAAAATCAGACAATGCTATTCGTTTTGTAAAGGAATTATCTTGTGCTATGCGCACAAACACTTTCCGGAAGGTAATTCATTTCGGTTAAATCCTTTAAACATAGGTAATCAACGATTACAAAGTTCGCCTTGTTGTGGCACTTTGTCGGAGCAACCAAATTTTGCCTGGATGCCGACATACAATCAAAATTGCATGCATTAGCAAGGTTACCTGAACCAACAATGTACAGCTACTGAGCTATGAACTTGGATGTATACATTAATGTAAGTCATTCATGAGAACGTAACGAGTTGTCGAAGCTGTGAGGATACATACTAAGTGTTGATAAATCATTTTTATCAACGATTACAAAATTCGCCTCGTTGTGGCACTTTGTCGGAGCAACCAAATTTTGCCTGGATGCCGACATACTATCAAAATTGCATGCATTAGCAAGGTTACCTGAACCAACAATGTACAGTTACTGAGCTATGAACTTGGATGTATACATTAATGTAAGTCATTCATGAGAACGTAACGAGTTGTCGAAGCAGTGAGGATACATACTAAGTGTTGAGAAATCATTTTTATCAACGATTACAAAATTCGCCTCGTTGCGGCACTTTGTCGGAGCAACCAAATTTTGCCTGGATGCCGACATACTATCAAAATTGCATGCATTAGCAAGGTTACCTGAACCAACGATGTACAGTTACTGAGCTATGAACTTGGATGTATACATTAATGTAAGTCATTCATGAGAACGTAACGAGTTGTCGAAGCAGTGAGGATACATACTATTAGTGTTGATAAATCATTTTTATTGTTTTCCAGGCATCGGAACTTCAAATCAGACAATGCTATTCGTTTTGTAAAGGAATTATCTTGTGCTATGCACACATTAAACACTTTCCGGAAGGTAATTCATTTCGGTTAAATCCTTTAAACATAGGTAATCAACGATTACAAAGTTCGCCTCGTTGTGGCACTTTGTCGGAGCAACAAAACTTTGCCTGGATGCCGACATACTATCAAAATTGCATGCATTAGCAAGGTTACCTGAACCAACAATGTACAGTTACTGAGCTATGAACTTGGATGTACACATTAATGTAAGTCATTCATGAGTAAAATGTAGGTTTAAGTGACCTTATTTTGTCTAGATCCTGAGCTACCATCACAGATGCATACACATGCACATGCAAGATGATCCTACCATGTACAGTACGTGAGATCTGATCCCTGACATGAACTTGAATGTAAGTCACTCAAGCGGAAAATGGAGGTCAAAGAGACCCAATTTGGCCTGGATGCTGACCTACCATCAGAGATGCATGCACATGGAAGGTTAGATGATCCTACCATGTACAGTGACTGAGATCTGAACTCGGACTTAACCTTGAATGTAAGTCACTCAAGCAGAAAATATAGGTCAGAGTGACCTAATTTGGCCTGGATGCTGACCTACCATCAGAGATGCATGCACATGGAAGGTTAGATGATCCTACCATGTACAGTGACTGAGATATCAACTCGGACATAAACTTGAATGTAAGTCACTCAAGCGGAAAATATAGGTCAAAGTGACCTAACTTTGCCTGGATGCTTACCTACCATCAGAGATGCATGCACATGCAAGGTTAGATGATCCTACCATGTACAGTAACTGAGATCTGAACTCGGACGTAAACTTGAATGTAAGTCACTCAAGTGGAAAATATAGGTCAAAGTGACCTAATTTGGCCTGGATGCTGACCTACTATCAGAAATGCATGCACATGCAATTTTGCCTGGATGCTGACTTACCATCAGAGATAATTGCACACGCAAGGTTAGATGATCCTACCATGTACAGTCACTGAGATATCAACACGGACATACACTTGAATGTAAGTCACTCAAGTGGAAAATATAGGTCAGAGTGACCTAATTTTGCCTGGATGCTGACCTACCATCAGAGATGCATGCACATGCAAGGTTAGATGATCCTACCATGAACAGTGACTGAGATCTGAACTCGGACGTAAACTAGAATGTAAGTCACTCAAGCGGAAAATATAGGTCAAAAAGACCTAATTTGGCCTGGATGACAACCTACCATCAGAGATGCATGCACATGGAAGGTTAGATGATCCTACCATGTACAGTGACTGAGATCTGAACTCAGACGTAAACTTGAATGTAAGTCACTCAAG
>MJUU01024445.1:27855-42558 GCA_002080025.1 Modiolus philippinarum
AAATTTCATTGAAATCGGACAATGTTGAATTTTCCCGCCTTTTTAAGGCGGCCATTTTGAAAATAGCAGTCAAGGAACAATTTTCAACATTGGCGGAAGGGGTCATCTGACACCATTCTGAGAAAGACCCACTTGGTGACCATTCCAACAAAGTTTGGTTCCAACTGAGTGAGTAGTTTCAGAAAAAAAATCAACGGAATTCCCATAGGGTTCTATGTTAAACTTTGATCGGCTGTGGCGGCCATCTTGGTCAGAGGTCGGTAATGCCGGACACAATTTTGGAAGGAGACCACCACAGCACCATTTTAGCAAAGTTTGGTTACAATCCAAATGATAGTTTCAGAGGAGAATATTTTCAAAATTCATCCCCCCTTTTTTCTATTTTTAGCCTTGCTGCCATATTGATCGGAGGTCGGGGTCATCGGACACAATTTTGAAAACGGACCACCCAAGAATCATTTCAAGAAAGTTTGGCTTACATTGGCTTTGTAGTTTCAGAGGAGAAGATTTTTAAAATTTCATCCCCCCTTTTTTCTATTTTTAGCCTGGCGACCATCTTGGTTTGAGGGCGGGGTCATCGGACACAATTTTGGAAGAAGATCATCCAAGGAACATCCCACCAAAGTTTCATAAAAATTGGCTGAACAGTTTCAGAGGAGAAGATTTTTTTGTAATTGTGGACAGACGGACGGACGGACGACGGACGACGGACGACAGACGACGGACGCCAAGTGATGGCAAAAGCTCACATGGCCTTTTAGGCCAGGTGAGCTAAAAATGTATGGGTGTTCCACGGAACATATGTGTCGCCTGCGCTATATATATATATATATATATATAAAAAGAATTCTTGTCTGCAAAAATAGAATTGCAAAGTCTATATTGCACATCTTAATTATATACTAAAGCATGCATTCCTCTAAGTTTGATGGAAAAATACAGGGCCATTTATCAGGAGATGAGGATAATGGAGGCATATCCATAAGACTCCAATAAGCTAAATTGACAGAGTCAAAAAACAGCGTAAAATCTCAAAAAAACAAAATTAAAGAAAAACAAAAAGCATGGTGCACATCTTCAATATATACTATAGCATTCTTGCTAGTTTGGTAGAAAAGTGCCAAGCGGTTTAGGAGGAGTTGAGGATGATGGAGACGTACTCTCAAGACTCCAGTAAGCTAAAATGACAAAGTCCAAAAACAGCATAAAATCTATAAAAAACCAAATTAAAGAAAAACAAAATGCATGGTGCACATCTTCAACATATACTTAAGCATTTCTGCAAGTTTAGTTGAAAAGTGCCACGCGGTTTAGGAGGAGTTGCAGATAATGGAGACATACCCTCAAGACTCCAATAAGCTAAAATGACAAAGTCTAAACATAGGTAATCAACTATTACAAAGTTCGCCTCGTTGTGGCATATGGTCACAATAATATAACTTTGCCTTGATACTGCTCAATATGAGAGAGTGATGCATATCTAAGTTTACATTAACATGTAACATACAGTAACTGAAAATTGAACTATTATATTATATTCATGTACAGTACATGAGATATGAACTTGGATGTAAGCTTGAATGTAAGTCAATCATGTAGAAAATGTAGGTCAACAAGACCTTATTTTGCCTGGATGCTGACCTACCGCCAAAGATGCATGCACATGCAAGGTTAGACGATCCTACCATGTAAAGTACCTGAGATATGAACTTGGATGTAAACTTGAATGTAAGTCAATCAAGCAGAAAATGTAGGTCAACGCGACCTTATTTTGCCTGGATGCTGACCTACCGCCAAAGATACATGCACATGCAGGGTCAGATGATCCTAGTACATACAGTACCTGAGATATGAACTCGGACGTAAACTTGAATGTAAGTCAATCATGCTGAAAATGTAGGTCAAAGTGACCTAATTTTGCCTGGATGTTGACCTTCCACCAAAGATGCATGCACATGCAAGGTTAGATGATCCTACCACCTACAGTAACTGAGATATGTACTCAGACATAAACTTGAATGTAAGTCAATCATGCAGAAAATGTAGGTCAAAGTTACATTTTTTTGCCTGGATGCTGACCAACCGCCAAAGATGCATGCACATGCAAGGTTAGATGATCCTACCACCTACAGTACCTGAGATATGTACTCGGACGTAAACTTGAATGCAAGTCAATCATGCAGAAAATGTAGGTCAAAGTGACCTAATTTTGCCTTGATGCTGACCTACCGCCAAAGAGTCATGCACATGCAAGGTTAGATGATCCTACCACCTACAGTACCTGAGATATGAACTCGGACGTAAACTTGAATGTAAGTCAATCATGCGGAAAATGTAGGTCAAAGTGACCTAATTTTGCCTGGATGCTGACCTACCGCCAAAGATGCATGAACATGCAAGGTTAGATGATCCTACCATGCACACTACCTAAGATATGAACTTGGACCTAAAATTAAATGTAATGCGATCAAGCGTGAAATATAGGTCAGATAGATCTATTTTTCCTGGAGGCTGTGAGACAACCCAAGATACACCTGTACACAAAGTTTGATGACCCTACCCTTTATAGTTCCCAAGATATATACCAAAATGCCGACGTGCACACAGACGCAGACGCGGACGTGGACGCCGAGGGTACTCCAATAGTCCCCCTCAACTTTGTTGAGATGAACTAAAACAGCGTAAAATCTGGAAAAAAACAGAATTAAAGTAAACAAAATGCATGGTGCACATCTTCAACATATACTGAAGCATTCCTGCAAGTTTGGTTGAAAAGTGCCAAGCGGTTTAGGAGGAGTTGTGGATAGTGGAGACATGCCCTCAAGACTCCAATAAGCTAAAATGACAAAGTCTAAAAACAGCGTAAAATCTGGAAAAAACAAAATTAAAGTAAAACAAAATGCATGGTGCACATCTTCAACATATACTGAAGCATCTCTACAAGTTTGGTTGAAAAGTGCCAAGCGGTTTAGGAGGAGTTGCGGATAATGGAGACAAACCTCAAGACTCTAATAAGCTAAAATGACAAAGTCCAAAAACAGCGTAAAATCTAGAAAAAACCAAATTAAAGAAAAACAAAATGCATGTTGCACATCTTAAATATATACTGAAGCATTCCTGCAAGTTTCGTGGAAAAGTACCATATGGTTTAGGAGGAGATGCGGATAATGCTTAAAATTTTTGAGCCATACAGACGGACAGATGGACAGACAGACAGACAGACGGACGCAAGACGGCGGATAGTGATCCCTATGTGTCCATCCTGCACTAGGTGCAGGCAACACAAAATGGGGACTGGAGTGGGTGTTTTTGAAAAAGTAGGCAAGAAACTATTATTTCGGCTAATTTTAGGCATTATCTTAATCAACGACTGAAAGAATGTACACGTCAGAATGTTCATACTACCCCTCCAGACCAACTGATGACACTGTTTTTGAGGGGTTCGCAGTGTTAATACTTTATTTTTTGTGCAGTTTGTATTATGTTCTTTTTGCTTTGTCTTCTTCATTTATGATCTGACCGTATGCGATCCTCAGTATATTGCCATGTATTCTGGAGTGATTTTTGTTTGTTGCTTCGGTTTTCATTTTGGAAATTTATCTAAATATTTCAATATTTTGTTGATCAGTTGTTATTTGATGCACAGGGCTGACATTTTCGAAAGGGAAACGTCGTCGTCGACTGTGGAACATATTCTTATGTTACTGGGCTGGCAAAATTATGAATAAAATTTCAATAGTTCAAGATATAGAATGATCAAGAACAAAAGGAAAATACAAGCTTGTTGTTCTCAACTTGAGTTATACATGTGGTGATCTCAACAATAATTTATTTTATCTTTTGTCGCTTTTTGTGGTACTTTGTTATTTTTAAATCATAACAGAATATTGAAATGCATGTAAAAGCCAATCTATCTGTGTACTTTTAATAGGGAAAATCAATGTTTATAGAGTATAATTATGATGTAGGTCAGTGGTTTCTGTCCAGGAGCAAAGGAAATCCCAAAAATCGAAAGGTTTTTAAACGATTCAACCGAAATAAATTACCTTCCGTTAAGTGTTTGTGTGCATAGCACAAAATAATTCCTTTACAAAACAAATAGCATTGTCCGATTTTAAGTTCCGATGCCTGGAAAACAATAAAAAATGATTTATCAACACTTAGTATGTATCCTCACTGCTTCGACAACTCGTTACATTCTCAACCGGAAACGCTTGTCAACTTTTTTCTATGCTCAACATTTTGTTGAGATCAAGATGACCAGGCGTGTAAATGTGAAATCTGATATAATCATGTATTTCTTTATTGATTTTACAAAGTTACTGAAAATTTAGTTTCTGCACATGACCCTTTTGACAACTTATGTCTCTTCAGTGCAAATCAAATCAAACATTTGGGAAAAAATAAACCGATTGTTGAACAATAGATTACAGAAAACAAATAAATGATTAATTTATAATGACAATTTTTAGTTTTAATAGCATTAACCATGTTCATGATTTACATGTAATTCAATCTTTTTAACAAATCCAATCTTAGGGTACATGCAGTTAAATTGAATCTTTGATCAGATCCATGGTCTAAGGGTTTTTTCAAGATATATCAATTCTAAGACTGAATTTATTTTTTAGGGATGTTTTTGAGAAAATTATACTAATCATTCAAAAGTCTGACAAAGAGATGTCTATTATATTGGAAATTTAAATACTTACATTGTAGAACTTAATTGCCTTTGGAATCTTATCTATATCTCTCGTCTGTTGTAATGCCCACAAGTGCTCCTGTATAATTTCCTGATACTCCGCCAAGTGGAGATGTAGTGGATGAAGACCTCCAATCTTTATCATGTCTCTGGTTATTTCATAATACATGATACCCTCCCATAGCTGGTTTATTGCACTTTCTTAAAAATGTAAAAGATATAAATAAGATTATTAAACAAATAACACAATCAGTCATAAGTGGTAAAGCATATATTAATTCTGACCTAAAAAGTCCCAAATGAGGACAACAAAAAACAAATTTTAAGATTAACAAAATTGAGACATAATTGAAAGAGGTAACATAAATTGACACAATCTGAATGTCAGCCAGGATGGTACAGTATAAACACTGAAGTCTTTCAACCCAGGCAGAGCAAGCCTGAATGACATAAATGGATTTGATTAAATGGGAAGAATTTAAAGTACATGAAAAGTGGCAGGTTGAAGCCAAAAAAATATTTTCTGAATTTTCTTGTTCTTGAAGTTGAACAAAAATGCCTGAAGTCAAAGATCGGCAGTGATACAGTTATAGGATGTGATATTATCCAAATCATCTTTTCACTGAGGAATTAGAGCATTACTATCTGAGTGAGATATATTTTTGCACCAGCAGGCTGCACTTGGAAATTGACATTTGCAATTCCTCATATGCTAGAAATTGTAGCATATTCATATAAGCACTGACTGTAGTAAATAGTTTTGCATACCAACATAATTACCTTTACGTTTGTTTTCATATTCTTGTTTTGCCTTAATAAATAAAAATTTTCCAACAAGATGTGGTGTATGGGTACTTTTGTAACTTGGTGGTTGTAAAATCCTCCTTCTAAGCATGTCTGCTTCTTTGATATCCTTCACAGCATCGCTCAAAGCTCCACTGACCTTCAACAATCCAAGTTCAACGTAAGATTCTGCTCGTTTAATTAACTTATCAGCATAATTGTCCAGTTTGTGTAAATTCATCTGTGTGTCAAGTGCCATGGCTTTGGTATAGTATGCCACTGACTTTTGAAATAATTCCTTAGCTCGTGCTTTATTCCCAGAGGCTTTCTCCTGCCTTCCATTCTCATACCAACATCTGCCTATGCTGGCAATAGACCCCGGAATGTCAAGATTGTTAAAATTTTCCACATTTTCTGACGCTTTTGTAAAAGCTGCTGAGAAATACAGAAATGCTTCTGCCAAGTTAGGAGGTTCCAACATCATATAAGCATGACCAAAATTCTTATAAATAGATGTAATATGATAAAGGTAATTATGTCTAACGAATCTGTGTTCATTAAAAAGTTTGTGTGCCATGTATAAATCTTCCAGCGCATTTCTTGGTTCTTTTTTCCGCAGGGAAAGTTTTGCTTTAAGATAGAAAAAACATCCAAAAACAGGAGCCATGGCCACACCTTTACCTACTAAATCACCCATGGTGTTTTCAATCTCTGCAAGTGCCCTAATTACCAGTTCATTACGGTCAAGATCATATAACCAGCTTGCTCTTTCAATTTTCCAGAACATTAGTTCTAATCGGCTCCCACTCTTCATACTGTATCTGATCATTTTTTCTATGAAATTCACTCTGAAAAAAGATATGATAATACATGCATATCAAAAAGATTAATCCAGTGGCTTGCCTAACAATTATCTTTTATTAGATAATTTTAAAAATTCCATTTTATAAATTTGAAATTTGACTCCAGCAGCACAAGGTTTATGGTAATGTGTAATAAAGGTAGTATGGGAGTTTAAAATTGCACATCATTCTTGCGCAAGTGACTAAAAATAGAATTCACTATGGGAATGTTGATGTAACTGTTTTCAATGTCTTAAATTTGATGAAATATGACACTTTTATTGTGTAACCATGCAAAATTTTGAACATTTTCAGTAAAATCCTGTTCCATTCAGGGGAGATAATTTGTATAGAAATAATAGGAAAAAATATGTTTTTTCAAAATTTATTCAAAAATGTGTTATGTGAACCTCAAATTTTTTTCATGGAAATTGAAGGACAGTACATAAGCTAAAAATTTTCCAAATCATAAAAGTTCTATCAGATGTGATTAAAATAAATTTAAATTTTGTTAAAATTCGCTACTTTTACCTATTATTTCAACCAAAATAGCAGATTTTTACATGACACATTTCATTCTTATATGGCTGGTGACCCACAATTTTTACTTTATCTTTTGTATGCTGTAATAACAAAGAGTAAATCAAGAAATTTATCAGAAAATTCTATCTGACAGATTTTAGACCCCCATGCCATCTTAAACAATTTAATTACCAAGTAATACTCTAAAATTTTCAAATACATGTATAATGGTCTGGAATTAGTATTTGAGGATTTACTTTTACAATAATGACATTTTTGTAAAATAACTTAACATTTTGTTAATTAATTTTAAACATTGTATCCAAAATTTGTTTTAATTTTTCAAATTTGTTATTTCCTTACCAGATACAAAAATTTTCATTTTGGAATCAAATATAAACAAGGACTCAGAGAGTCTTGTCATAGAATGTTGTAGTTGGGGCGTATTATATTGCAGACAATTTTCAAACTTTGTTTTTTTGTGTTCAGATAATTATAAAATGACTTTTCCGACAATTTTTAAACAGTACTTTTCCAATAATTAACTGCAGAAAACTGAATCAATTATTGCCAATGTGTTCAGAGCTGGTGGCATAAAATTCAAAGCTTTGGAATTAGTAGCTTGTATTGGGATAAATTGACAGCAAAGGAAAGTGGTTGTCAAAGCTTTTTTAGCTATCCTTGTTTGATCTATAAGAGGCTAATAAAGGGCTACGCCGAACGCAGCATGATACGACTGCAGCATGTCGACCACTGAAATTTGAACAAGTGTAAACTAAAATGAATGTGGACACAGTCATTTGCTGGACACAATAAGGACCTTGACACATAAATTAACTGGACACAAACTAGTGAAAATAAAAATTAGCCTTTTTAATCCCTTATTACTAGGATATTGTAAGAGCTAAGGAATTCTGTGGACTACCATCAAGAGAAATCCAAAGAAAAAACTCGGGTTGAAATCCAATGAATAAAGTACAGATTTCACATATTTTGAAATATTGCAATTTGGCCCCTTTGCTTACAATAAGAATAATCCAAAGATAAAAATCCCATCAAAATCTAATGAAAAATAAAGATTTCACATATTTCTAATAATTGCAATTTTGGCCCCCTTTGACCCCTTACAACTCTGAAATGGTAAGAGCTGTGCCAAATACGTTGGCATAACTTTGAAAGCTTAAAATGAGAGGAATCAACAGAAAAAAATCCAATCAAAATCTGATGAAAAATAAAGATTTCACATATTTCTAATGATTGCAATTTTGGCCCCTTTGACCCCTTAAAGAGTTAAAACAGTAAGAGTTACACCAAATCTGTTGACATAACTCTGAAAGCTTGCAATGAGAGGAATCCAAAGAAATAAATCCCATCAAAATCTGATGTAAAATAAAGATTTTACATATTTCTAAAAATTGAAATTTCTGCCCCTTTGACCCCTAATAGCTTGGAAACTGTAAGAGCTACGCCAAATCTGTTGACATACCTCTGAAAGCCTACAATGAGAGGAATCTAAAGAAAAAAATCCCAATGAAATCAGATGAAAAATAAAAATTTTAGGTAATCCACATGTTTGCAATTTTTGCCCCATTGGGCCTCCCATACCTTGGAAAAGAAAGAAGTTATCAAAAATCTGATGGTGCAGCACTATGTTAATTTTTCATAAGGAATCCATTGCAAAAAACTGCATCAAAATCGGACTAAAGATAAAAATTTAAAAATTTTTGAAATTCGCCCCTTTTGGCCCCCATTTATCTCGTGAACAGTACATGCCACCTGATTGGAAATTTCCTCAGGAGGACACTGAAAGAAACCCCATCAAAATCCAATAAATAATAAAGATTCTACAGTCAAATATAAGAAAACATTAAATTTAACCCTTTTTGGCCCCTTTTTCAAAAACGGGTGGGGCCACAATGACCAAAACTAAGCTAAGCCTTCCTTTTGTGCCAAGGAACATTGTGTTAAAATTCATAAGGATCAGATCAACTGGAACTAAAGTTATTGACCAAAAACAAAAGTGTCTACAGACAACGACAACGCCAACGACAACGACGACGACGACAGCACCATACCAATATACGACCGCAAAAATTTTTGCAGTTGTATAAAAACAGATCATATATGATGCATTAGCCAATGACAATTTTCCTTACTTTGCTGATTATGTACTTGAATGATATATCCAAACCACAGCATCTTACCCACCAATTTTATTGGCTTCCAGTTCAAACCTGACAGAGAAGTGTACAAACAACAGCCGGAAAGTTTCAACGTCCACTTAATCTTGCAGTTCCACACCAGCTACCTAATTTTTATTTTGATTTCTTTGATATATTTGAAGAGATACTATCTTCCGATTTTGCCACTCTTTGTAAGTTGAAATGGGTAGATAATATTATTTATCCTAATTTGCATAATTTTCATTTTTTCCTGAGCAACCAGGATTGCATCATCACTGCACTGCACTGATATGAACATCTTATAGTCAATCTCTATGGAACGTTAGCAACAGTGTATTAATATCACATCAAGTGACATTTCATGACAAAAATAATCCAAAAAAAGAAAGCTCTATATTAAAGCAAAAATGAAAATTATTTCAATGGAAAAGGAAACATATATCTGGTATTTATGAATAAAAGAATTAGCCCTAAAAACCCTATTAGTGATTTGTTTTGCTCAGATGAATTTCTCAGCTTATATTGTATCTCATCTAGTGCTGTTGTACTCGATGTAATACCAACAGAGAATTCCATACTCTCAAAGCAAATTGCTAATAGTATATATATATATATACAGTATGTAATGAGAAATATTTTAGTTTTTCAATAGGAGGGATTTCAAGGTTGGGATACATAAAATGTCTTGGAAACAAATATGGGACTGTAACAGATTTTCAAACTTTTTGTAATGCTTCAAGAGTTTTGACTTTATAACAATTTCAGTGCTTTGATTATAGTTTATTTTTTAAAGTGTATGTGAAAAGATCCTGTTCATTATCCTACTTCCACTTCCCATGTAAGTATTTTACCTGGCTAACAAAAGACACATCTAAAAAAATGTTGGAAACATAATGCAAAACTAGAGGATGACATGCCCCCGCACAATGTTGAATCAAACTGGAATTTCTTAATAATATTTGTGTCTGTAAGACACATATGATGCCCCTGCTAAACACATGTTACTATCGGAGTTGCCCTCTATTACATAATCACCAAAAAAATTTGAAAATAATTAACCAAAATCAAAATACATACCACATGCACATCTTCATTAAACGAACAAATAAAATGCAAAACAAGAGCTGTCGCCAAATGGCAGCCAGTTATACCCCCGCTCATTGAACACTGAATCAATATGGAAAGTGCAAATTTAAGTTTGTGTGGATACAATACAGGTGTGGACACAGTTCAAGTGTGGACACAAAACAAGTATGGACCGAAAATTTTCAATAAATTGGTATAATGGGAAAAAATTGATGAAGTCAAACAGGAAGTAGATGAGTGACAGACTTGAAAAGGGGAGACACAGTACAACTCATCATAGTTAAGCACCAGACCAAATATCAAATCATTACTACATACACAAGCTGAGAAATCCTTGACGAAAATTTTCAATATATGGCTATAATGGGAAAAATCAAAGTTTTCGTCAAACATGAAGTAGACTAGAGGTACTGCTGAACGCAGGAGGGCCCCGCAAAAGGCAGTCACTTCCTTTGTACCAAATTATCAACATTTGTTTATGAAAATATTTTAAAATAAAAAGTTAACAAGTGATGACCCTAAAGGATGTCTCGCCTGTCCTTGACTTAAGCAGAAAAACTTAATGTGGCCACTAGACTGTGAAATTGAGGTCAAGGACAAAAGTCACCTGCCAGACTGACATGTACTACCCAAGACCAACCTACATACTATATATTATCAACCTACCACTTCTAGTAATTGAGAAATGGACTTAAGCAGAAAACTTAACATGGCCACTAGACTGTGAAATTGAGGTCAAGGACAAAAGTCACCTGCCAGACTGATATATACTACCCAAGACCAACCTACATACCAAATATTATCAACCTACCACTTCTAGTTATTGAGAAATGAACTTAAGCTGAAAAACTTAACGTGGCCACTAGACCGTGAAATTGAGGTCAAGGTCACATGACAAATGTCAGACTGGCATATACCCAAATAAATCTTGCTATAGGACAAATATTGTGAGTCTAGAGGCTACAGTTGCTGAGAAATAGACATGAATATGAAAATTTAACAAAGTCACTGAACCATGAAATTGAGGTCAAAGAAACATGACAGGTGTCAGACTGGCGTGTACCCATATAGATCTCCCTACAAACAAAATATGACGGGTCTAGGTGTAACAGTTACTGAGAAAAGGACTTGAATGTGAAACTATGTCGCAGATTTTCTAAGTTCACTGAACCATGCAATTGAGGTCAAGGCAACACGACAGGTGTCAGACTGCCGTGTACCCATATAGATCTCACTATAGACCAAATATGACAAGTCTAGGTGTTATAGTTCCTGAGAAAAGGACTTGAATGTGAAACTATGTCGCAATGTTTATGTGCTTATTGAACCATGAAAACAAGGTCAAGGTCATCCAAAATATATGCTGCTGGAAAGGTCATCACTTGGTGGTGCTGTGGACCAAAGATGATGTTTGTATGTATTACCCTTGAAAAGTTATGAAGGTTTTAGAAAAAAGTTTACGCCGCCGCCGCCGCCGTCGCCGCCGTCGCCAGATTGCTATACCTATGTCTCGCCTTCAGCGACTTTCGTCACAGGCGAGACAAACAGGAAGTAGTGGCATGGCAAACCTGATTGATTGATTGATTAGTTAGAGTTTAACGTCCAATGAGCAATATTTCAGCCATATCAGGACGAGAACAAGTTAATCAATTCAAAAAATTGAAAGCAAAAGAAGAAAGAATCAAAGGTGGAAGGGACAACCGGGGCAACGACTTTTGAAAGCCACTAGAAAAGGGGGACGGCAAACCTGAAAATAGCGATACACGATACAACTCATCAACATGAAGCTTTACACCAAATATCAAATCATTCCCACTTGTAGAGGCCAAGAAAACTTTGACAAAAATTTTCATCCATAGAGTGGTACAATAAAAAGTTAAAGTTTCAGCAAACAGGAAATAGTGGCACGGCAAACCTGAAAATAGCTTACACGGTACAACTCATCATCATTAAGCTTCAGACCAAATATGAAATCCTTCTCGCATGTAGAAGCCCAGAAAACTTGGACGAAAAATTTTCATCCATAGAGTGGTATAATAAAAAGTTAAAGTATCGGCAAACAGGAAGTAGTGGCACGGCAAACCTGAAAATTGCTTACAGGGTACAACTCATCATCATAAAGCTTCAGACCAAATATGAAATCATTCCCATCTGCAGAAGCCCAGAAAACTTTGACAAAAAATTTCATCCATAGAGTGGTATAGTAAAAAGTTAAAAGTATCGGCAAACAGGAAGTAGTGGCACGGCAAACCTGAAAATTGCTTTCACAGTACAACTCATCACAATAAAGCTTCAGACCAAATATGAAATCCTTCCTGCATGTAGAAGCCCAGAAAACTTTGACGAAAAATTTTCATCCATAGAGTGGTATAATAAAAAGTTAAAGTATCGGCAAACAGGAAGTAGTGGCACGGCAAACCTGAAAATTGCTAACACGGTACAACTCATCATCATAAAGCTTCAGACAAAATATGAAATCATTCCCAAGTATAAAAGCCCAGAAAACTTCGACCAAAAAAATTGTTGACGGACAGACGTACGGACAGACGGACGGACAAAGTGAAAACTATAGGGCACCCGCGCATCTTGATGCGGGGCCCTAACAATGTATATTTTTGACAAATATGAACCAAAATCAAAATCCTAAGCACATGCACATCTCCAATATAGGTACAAATGATCTCCAGAATAAAAACTTTCTAGCATCAAAACTGTAGGAGGAGTTGAGCGGACAAACCATGTACCCCCACTGACGGATGGAAGGAAGGACAAATGGATGGAAGACGGACGGACAGGGGTAAAACAATATGCCCCCTGACTTATCATCGTGGGGGCATAAAAAAGCCAGAAACATAAAGATAAATTATTGGAAAAGTAATGCACCATGTATCTAGGTGGGTACATTTCATTTATTAAAATTACCTGTGAAAATCTCCCATTAATAGATTTCCTATCAAGACTTTCTGTGTGCATAGGAGAATTCTATTCTTCATGTCAACACAACTAGGATTGTTATCATTAGAATCATCTTGAAACATACTTATCAAATGTTTTCTATTCTCTTCTATCATTCTCCAAGCTTTCATGCAGTTTTTATCCATCTGCCGTCCAATTTTAAGTAACAGGTTCTCAAAATATTGAATGAACCCCGGCTTTGCCAGTTTTATCTCCTCCATAAACTCGCCCTCCTTAACCCGCTCTTGTAAGAACATGAAGACAAGGGGATGCAAAGAATACTTCAAATCTCTTTTGAGGAAAACATCTTCAATTGTACTGCTTCCTGAATATTCTTCAGTATCAACGATTTCTACCAAATGACGGGTTTTCAAAGCCAGTAATTCATTCAATGTATGTAGTCGAGTAGTCTTCCCTAGTACCATGCAGGCTGCCTCCTCGTCAAATTTTGCAGTCTTGAATAAAGTTAGTCTGATAAGTTTCTTCTGGTATTCTTCATTAAAAGATTTGAAAGTTTCCATGAGACAGTTGTTTACTTGTAAAGCGCTGGTCAACCCTCCTTTTTCTGATCCAATTTTCAGATTATAACGGATCACTTGTGGTTCTATAAGCCCACTCTTAATAGTACTACATGTTGACCTGATAGCCAAGGGACATAATCCACAATATTGTACAATATCTGACGCTATTTTACTCTTCTGTTTATGCTGAAAGAGAATGAGAAAAAGCTGGTTAATATAAGGTTACCTGGTACTGCATATGGTGGCAAACATTTGACATTGGTAAGTTTACATGTGCATATCTCAAGACAATGTTAACACAAGGATGTTTACATGTGTAAATCTTAAGACAGTATTGACACAAGGAAGTTTACATGTGTATATCAAATGGCAATGGAATGGAGTGGAATTTGCATCTGTATATCTAAAGACAGTGTTGACACAGGGAAGTTTACATGTGTATATATAATGATAATGTTGACACTGTGATGTTTACATGTGAATACCTAAAGACAAGGAACAGAGGGCTGTTAATATGTGTATATCTAATGACAGTGGAACAGAGGGTTGTTTACATATGGATATCTAAAAACAGTGTTGACAAAGGGATGTTTACATGTGGATATCTAAAGATAATGTTGATACAGGAATGTTTACATATGGATATCTAAACACTGTATGGACACAGGAATGTTTAAATGTTTATATCGAAAGACAGTCTTGACACAGGGTGTTTACATGTGCATATCTAAAAACAGTGTTGATAAAGTGAAGTTTACATGTGTATTTAAAGACAGTGTTGACACAGGGATGTTTACATGTGAATATCTAAAACAGTGTTGACAAAGGGAAGTTTATATGTGTATATCTATAGACAGTGTTGACACATGGTGTTTACATGTGCATATCTAAAAACAGTGTTGACAAAGTGAAGTTTACATGTGGATATTTATAAACAGTGTTGACAAAGGGTTGTTTAAATGTGGATATCTAAAGACATTGTTGATACAAAGATGTTTACATTGGCATATCTTAAGACAGTGTTGACACAGGGAATTACATGTGGATATCTACAGACAGTGCTGACACAGGGATGTTTACATGTGGATATCTAAAGACAATGTTGACAC
>MJUU01024445.1:47442-73523 GCA_002080025.1 Modiolus philippinarum
AATTCTCACAATGCAGGCCAATACAAAATCTGCTATTGGAAAGAAATTCTCACAATACAGGCCAATACAAAATTTAGCATGCCTCATAATTATAGGTGCATTTAAAGTAGAAGAAACAAATATCATTTTGAATCATTACTCCAACAAAAGTATCAAAAAAGTAATGGCAATGTAATATTGTAGAAGACTGACATTTCTATAATTAATTATACTGAGTAACAGGTGGGTCTCCATGGGGTTTAAGCGGGATTGGCCTTTTAAAGTAAACAGGAAATGAAATCGTAAAAAAAAAGTGTCCATGAAAATGGGAAAGGCTGAAAAAAATCTCCATGAACCGGGAAAAGGGAGATTGTTAAAGAGTCTTTATAAAATATTTTCCCGCTCGTAAAACAGGAAAGTTGAAAAATATTGCCAGGATTTCAGAAAAGGGACCCCCATTGAGTCCCCCTAACAACTATAACAACTATAAAACAAACAAGTGTGTACCCAAATTGATGTCTCGCCCGTCCCTTCATGGCGCAAAATTGATGTGAATTCTCAAACTGACTAAATCAGAAAACTAAACATATTCGCTAGACTGTGAAATTAGGGTAAGTGACAAAAGCAATAGAGCAGACTGTCATGAATCACCAAAAACGAAAATATCAGCAACCACTGATAGATACTGAAAAACAAAACATGTTCATTAGACCGTGAAAATGAGGTCAAGGGCTAAAGTCAAACAGGGGCTGTCATGTTCCATTAATACAAACCCAAATACCAAATATTATTGACCTTACATTAATAGATACTGGGAAACTTAACATGATCACTGGACCGTGAAACTGAGGTCACAGACAAAAGCCATATAGCAGACTGTCATGTACTACTCAAGACCCACCTGTATACCAAATATCATTGACCTACCACTTATAGTTACTGACAAAATAAACTAAGCACAAAAACTTAACATGTTCACTGGACTGTGAAATTGAGGTCGCAGACAAAAGCCATATAGCAGACTGTCATGTACTACTCAAGACCCACCTGTGTACCAAATATCATTGACCTACCACTTATAGTTACTGAGAAAGTGACCTAATCACAAAAACTTAACATGAAAGTTTACGCTGCAGCTGCCGCCGCCGCCGCCGCCGCCGCCGCCACCGTCAAACTTTGTAGGCATATGTCTCGCTTTCCGCGCCTTTCGTCGCGGGCGAGACAAAAATAAGTACTTTAATTTGATAATTATTGAGGTCTTCAAACTCCCAAGATCGTGATCTTTTATTACTAGGGTACAAGGATGATTACCTCCAATGCAAATGGTTACCAAAAAAGTCCACAATATGATGTGTAATTATCATATTTACACAGAAATAAAATATTAAACAACTACATCATTTAAACAAAACATTATTACCAACCAAATAAACATGCATGGGCAAAATCAAAATACAACAAGTGTGGACCCAAATTGGTCTTGCCTGTCCCTACTTGGTCGCTAAACTGATGTGAAAACTCAAACTGACTAAACATTTTCGCTAGACTGTTCAATTAGGGTAACTGACAA
Organism: Modiolus philippinarum; assembly: GCA_002080025.1. Taxonomy (NCBI): domain Eukaryota; kingdom Metazoa; phylum Mollusca; class Bivalvia; order Mytilida; family Modiolidae; genus Modiolus; species Modiolus philippinarum. The sequence continues at coordinate 48,992 of MJUU01024445.1, forward strand.
AAGCAACGGTAAAGCAGACTGTTATGTATAAATCAAAACCAAAATGCCAAATATCAGTGACCTACCACTGATAGATACCAAAAAACCAAACATGTTAACTATAGACCATGAAAATGAGGTCAAGGGCTAAAGCCAAATAGCAGGCTGTCATGTTCCATCCCAGACAAACCCACATACCAAATATTATTGACCATACATTAACAGATACTAGGAAACTTAACAGGATCACTTGACCATGAAATTGAGGTCACAGACAAAAGCTATATACAGTGAAACCTGTTTAAACCGAATCCTGACAAAACCGAAACCCTGTCTAAACCAAACACGATCTAAAGATCCTTTGTGTCAATTTCTATTTATTATGAACCTGTGTAAACCGAACAAAATCTTCAGTCCCAAAGGGGTTCGGTTTAGACAGGTTTCACTGTAGCAGACTGTCATGTACTACTCAAGACCAACCTATATACCAAATATCATTTACCTACCACTTATAATTACTGGGAAATGACCTAATCGCAAAAACTTAACATGAAAGTTTATGCAGCCGTCATCTCTGTCATGCTTTGTACACATATGTCTTGCTTTCCGCACCCTTCGTCGTGGTCGAGACAAAAACAATAGTAAAATAAACAGCTAAAGTGCATGGTATGCCTGTTCCTTCCTTAAAGAAAGGTGACCAATTCTTTTTGGAATTAAAATTAGATCTGATCAAAATCTATTGTGGAGGCTAGATCTACTTGTATAAATGTTCTGTTTGCAGAACATGCAGGGGGAGATGATTCAGGTGTTTTCAAGGTATAAGGCTTAATACATGTGAAAACAAAAATTCTACCACTTGCTGAAACCAGTATTGTTTAATTCATCATATGAAAATATATGAGGTAGCTTTTTTAATCTCAACTATTTTCATCAGACACTTAATCAATTTTAAACAAAAGGTTCTGAAGTCAAGGTGAGACACAAAAAATTTCTTCAAAATCAACAAATAATGTTGTTCAGCTTTTGAACAAGTACCAAATGAATGTGTTAAACTTTTTGGGTTAAATCCTTATAATTGCTCTTGAACTATAAGTGTAAGACTATCATATCTAACCCAATAAGTGTGCAAAGTTTGAATTGGTTAAAAGGTTCTTAAGTAAGAGCAAAAATGAAATGGATAGAGACTTACAGACAGACAGACAGTATACTATAATAGGTTCCTCATCATCCCACATCAATATACCATATTATCCCAAATTAGGCAAGAGTATAAAATATAAGCACACACATACACAATGCAACAATTAATCAGACCTTTCCAGACACTAATTAGTGCTACAAACAAGAGCTTTCCCAAATGGCAGCCAGTTATACCCCCGCTCATTGACCCCTGAATCAATATGGTAAGTGCAAAATTTAGTGTGTGTGGATACAATACAGGTTTGGACACAGTACAAGTGTGGACACAATACAAGCAATTACAAGGTTGCATAAATAAATAAGATGCAAAAAATGGAAGTAAACTAGAGGCTCAGATACTGAGCCTGAATCGCTCACCTGACAAAATGCTTACAGCAGGTAATGAAAGTGATGTTCATCCCATAGGATCCTATGTTTAAATATTTTCTGTGCTGGCAGTCTTGTTTTTAATCAGATCAAAACAATATAAGCAATCTTAGTTTGACTGAATTTGCTTCAATAATTTAAGGGCATGTAATGAAAATAATGTTTCAAATTATGGGTACCATTCTTAATCAAGTTTGATGCTGCAAGCTATTTTCTTTGTCAGATCCCAACAAAATGAGAAATCTTTGTAAAGGACCATCCATACATCATTTCTGTAATTTGCTTGAATTTGCTTCAATAGTTTCAGAGGAGGTGTTGAAAATGATGTTTTTCCCATAAGGTCCTATGTTAAACCCAAGTTCTGTGCTGGCAGCCATGTTTTTTATCGGATCGGAACGAAATGAGCAATCTTGATAAAGGACCTTCCATACATCATTCCTGTAAAGTTTGGTTGAATTTGCTCCAGTGTTGTAGAGAAGATGAAAATGTGATTTTCCCGTAGGGCCAATGTTAAACTATGTTCCGTGCTGGCGGCCATGTTTTTTGTCGAATCAGAATAAAATGAGCAACCTTTATAAAAGACCTTTAGTAAATCATTCCTGTAAAGTTTGGTTGAATTTGCTTCAGCAGTATCAGAAGAGTTGATGAAAATGAGAATTTTCCCATAGGGTCTATGTTAAACCTAAGTTCCGCGCTGGTGGCCATGTTTTTTATCGGATTGGAACGAAATGAACAACCTTTGTAAAGGACCTTCCATACATCATTCCTCTTAAGTTTGGTTGAATTTGCTTCAGTGGTTTCAGAGGAGAAGATGAAAATGTGAATTTCCCGTAGGGCCAATGTTAAACTATGTTCCATGCTGGTGGCCATGTTTTTTGTCGAATCGGAATAAAATGAGCAATCTTTGTAAAGGACCTTCAGTGCATCAATCCTGTAAAGTTTGGTTGAATTTGCTTCAGCAGTATCAGAGGAATTGATGAAAATTTTTCCCATAGGGTCCTATGTCAAACAAATGTGAGTTCTGTGCTAGCGGCCATGTTTTTTATTGGATCGGAACGAAATGAGCAATCTTTGTAAAGGACCTTCCATACATCATTCCTGTAAAGTTTGGTTGAATTTGCCTCAGAGGTTTCAGAGGTGAAGATGAAAATGTGAAAAGTTAACGGACGACGGACGCCAAGTGATGAGAATAGCTCACACTGACCCTTTGGGTCAGGTGAGCTAAAAAGGCACAAAGTCGGTATACAGAAAGTTGTGATCAGATATGGCTGAAAAGAAGAGGCGCAGTATAGGACCCCATACTGATGCACCATACCAAATATCAAGTGGCTGTCATGTGTAGTTGCTGAGAAAATGCGACGAAAAAGTCACAATTTTGAAAATGAAAGTAAAAAAAGTACAAAGTCGGTAACAGGAAGTGGTGATTCATTATGGCCGAAAAAGGGAGGTGCAGTATAGGACCCCATACTGATGCCCAATACCAAATATCAAGTGGCTGTCATGTGCAGCTGCGGAGGAAAATGCGAAGAAAAAGTCACAATTTTGAAAATGAAAGTAAAAAAGGTACAAAGTCGATAAACAGGAAGTTGTGATTCGATATGGCAAAAAAGGAAAGGCGCAGTATAGGACCCCATACTGATGCACCATACCAAATATCAAGTGGCTGTCATGTGAAGTTGCTGAGAAAAATGCAACGAAAAAGTCATAATTTTGAAAATGAACGTAAACTAGAGGCTCACATGAGCCTGTATCGCTCACCTGGCGACTGGTTTTATTCATTGTCACCAATAGACCACCCATTCATACTATTAATCAGTTCATCAGATATTACATTTTCATTCTTGGATGAGGTACAAACCAAAAATCACAAACTTTGGAAGCCCGGATCACCCAAAGACAATTGTAACCAAGTTTGGTTCCAATTGGCTCAGTAGGTTCAGAGGAGAAGACATTTGAATGCATTTCCCATAGAGTCCCTATGTTAAACTATGTTCCCTGCTGGCAGCCACCTTGAATGAGGTATGAACATAAAAATCACAAACTTTGAAGGGAAACATCTAAAGACTATTGTAACCAAGTTTGGTTCCAATTGGCTAATTGGGTTCAGAGGAGAAGACATTTGAATGCATTTCCCTAAGGGTCCCTATGTTTAACTGTGCTCCATGCTGGCAGCCATTTTGGATGAGGTACGAATGTAAAAATCAAAAACTTTAAAGGGGATCACCCAAGGACTATTGTGACCAAGTTTGGTTCAGTTTGACTTGGCAGTTTCAGAGAAGATCTTTGAATACATTTCCCATAGGGTCCTATGTTAAACTATGTCCCGTGCTGGCGACCATCTTGGATGAAGTACGAACATAAAAAAATCACAAACTTTAAAGGGGACCATCTAAAGACTACTGTGACAAAATTTGGTCCCCATTGGCTCAGTGGTTTCAGAGGAGAAGATCTTTGAATGCATTTCCCATAGGGTCCTATGTTAAACTATCTTCCCCGCTGGCAGCCATCTTGGATGAGATGCGAACCTGCTGGACATATGTAGAAATTGTAGTTCTGGAAAACCTCAACACTTTTGCAATGCACATTTAACCTTTATCTCAAACAGTTTTTGAAATGAAAGTAAAAACGTTAAAAAATTGTGAAAATTCAAAGAAAAAGTGGCAATAACTCCTATGTGGGCAGTCAAATTTTCTTCAAAATTGCAGGACATGTAGATCTTACTATGCTGACCATTATTGGTTATAAACTTCACTTCTATCTTCTACCATTTTCAATATATAAGACTAAAAGTAACGAAAAACTGAAATTTTTATGGAAAAGGGGCAATAACTCCAAGATGGGTAAACAGATATTCTTCAAAATTGCAGGGCAGTAGATCGCATCATGCTGATCATTTTTACCAAATGTCAGAATTTTGATATTTTGAGTAATTTGCAAAAAACGACAATTTACCTCTATTTTCTATTTTTAGTAACAGAAGCCATGTTGTTTGGTCTACGGTCATAAAAATCACAAACTTGAAAGAGCATACCCTGGTAATAATTCAGGCCAAGTTTGGTTAGTATTGGCCCAGTAGTTTTAGAGGAGAATTTCTTTGAATAAAATGTAACGGACGGACGGACGGACGCTGAGTGATGGCAAAAGCTCACATGGCCTTTGGCCAGGTGAGCTAAAAAGGTACAAAGTCAGTAAACAGGAAGTGGTGATTCAATATGGCTGAAAAGGGGAGGCGCAGTATAGAACCACATACTGAAGCACCATAAAAATTTCAAGAGGTTGTCATGTTTGGTTACTGAGAAGAATGCGACGGAAGTATGTGGGACGGATGGACAGAGGTAAAACAGTATACCCCCTCCTTTGGAGCGGGGGTATAATAATGTATCACAGCAACAAGGAGAATCCAATAAATTAAGTTTCCTGAATAAAAAAATATGTAAATTGAGACATCTCCCAATTTGTCATTGACGAAAATAGAAAATCATATCCCAGTTTGCATTTAAGACCATCTGAATCAGTTTATCAATTCTAAATTATAATGTTGATCACTCTTAGGTCATCAAGTATAAACATTTTGAAAACAATGTGATAAGGTGCAATTTTCAAATTAGTCAAAACTTTTGGATTTCTCTGGTTTCATACTTAATTCAAGATATTTTAGATGATTATTTTTAATACATGATCCCATAACATCCTCCTTTCTTTTTAATGGGTTCAGAACCTTATGCAAGGTCATTACGACGTATGAGAAGTGGTGCCCACAAACTATTTAATTATTACACTGGGCTGAACCTTTAACAAAATAATACACAAAACAAGGCATTGTGGTCAACAATCTAGTGAAGTATGTTTGTAATCAGATCAGAGATGTAAGTAAGGGAAGTGGGCTCCACAAACCTAATTTTATCAATTAAATTTCTAGTCATTGAAAAGGACCATAATTCTGTTAAAACATAGAAAACAGCTACAGGGTGCTAAGCTCACCTCGTTGCACAGCATTGTCACACGTTAAACATGTCAGTAAACAGGAATGGACTATCATCATTCTTTTTAACAGGTTCATTCATGCATGAAAATGCAGTTCACAGACTGCATCCAAACCATTCACTGCAGCTGTCATCACAAAATGCATCATACATACCAATATGGTTGATGTGGGACTTGTCAGTAAGCATGAATGAACTTTAAACATTCTTCCTAACCAAGTCACTCATGCGTAAAATGTAGGTCACAGACAGCATCACAAGCATGCATTGCTGTTGTCATCCCAAAATGCATCATGCATACCAATATGGTTGATGTGGGACTTGTCAGTAAGCAAGAATGAACTTTAAACATTCTTCCTAACCAAGTCACTCATGCATTAAATGTAGGTCACAGACAGCATCCAAAGCATGCATTGCTGTTGTCATCCCAAAATGCATCATGCATACCAATATGGTTGATGTGGGACTTGTCAGTAAGCAGGAACGAACTTTAAACATTCATCCTAGTAACCAAGTTACTCATGCATGAATGTAGGTCACAGACAGTGTCCAAAGCATGCATTGTTGTTGTCATCCCAAAATGCATCATGCATACCAATATGGTTGATGTGGAACTTGTCAGTAAGCAGGAATGGACTTTGACCATTCTACATAACAAAGTCGCTCATTCGTGAAATGAAGGTCACAGACAGTATTGGAAGCATGCATTGTTATTGTCATCCCAAAATGCATCATACATATCAATAAGGTTAATGTGGGACTTGTCAGTAAGCAGGAATGGACTTTAACCATTCTTCCTAACCGAGTCACTCATGCGTGAAATGAAGGTCACAGACAGCATCTGAAGCATGCATTGTTGTTGTCACTCTAAAATGCATCATGCATACCAATATGGTTGATGTGGGACTTGTCTGTAAGCAGCAATGAACTTTACCCATTCTTCCTTTCTGGACGCCGACGCCGACACGGATGCTTAGGGTATAACATAAGCCCCCTTCACTTCATGAGGTGAGCTAAAAATAATTAACAAATAAGCATTGTATTCAACAATCTAATGAAGTTACAATAGATGTAACAAACTACAATTTATGGGTGAAACATTTTGACGTTAAAATATGCACAACTAAGGCATTGTGGTCAACCTCTGAAGAAAATTTTATCATATATCACTTTGAAAATATCAGCAAATAGAAAGTAGATGGATGATATACCTGGGAGAGTGGAGGAATGTGCACACAAATCACCATACTTTAAATTTAGACCATATATCTATACACTTACTATATACAAAAGCATAGAAATCTTTTGACAAACATTTTACTAACAAAATGCTATAAGCACATACACCCTTTGGGAATAACATCAGATACTGGTTCTGGGACTGGCACCATCAACAGAGAACCACTAAACTGTACAGTAATCTTGGTACTAACTTGGATAGTATCAAGTTTACTGTATGGTAACAGTTAAGTGCTTTTCTTCATTGATGGTACCAGTCTTAGTACCAATATTGGTGTTGTTCCCATACGGTGACATAAGTCATCAACAATGAAATACATGTATAAGTGTGTGATGGTGCAGGATGTAGCATGCTTTATTATTGAATTAAGGGATTTAAATTTAATACACATGTATTTATAACAGGACAACACTAACATACATCTGAAAATTTAAGTAGTGTTGCCAAAATAATCACTCTCCATTAAAACAGTCCTATTTAGCTCATTGAGAAATAAAGGGCTATGCCGAGCGCAGCACGATACAACTGCAGCATGTTGAACACTGAAATCTGAACAAGTGTAATTCAAAATAAATGAGGACATAGTAAAGAGCTTAATACAGTAATTAAATGGAAACAATAGAGAGCTTGACCCAGTAATTAGCTGCACGCAAACTGAGGAAAATAAAAATTAGCACTTATTATGATTCCTTATATAGATCGGAAATGGTGAGAGATATGTCAAATTGGTAAATGGTCAACATACTACTTTAACTATACAATAGGAAGAATTGGAAGAAAAGAACCCATTAAAATCCAACAAAAAAATAAAAAATTTTACATATTTTGAAAATTGCAATTTAAGGCCCTTTGACACCTTATAGCTCAAAATACTCCAAATCTGTTGATAGTGCCAAAAGCTTATATAAAGAGGAATCCAAAGAAAAAAAATCCCATCACAATCCAATGAAAAATAAAGATTTCACATATTTTGAAAAAGTGTAATTTTGGCCCCTCTGACCCCTTGTAGCCTGGAAATGGTAAAAGCTATGCCAAATCTGTTGAAATACATCTGAAAACTTATATCAAGAGGAATCCAAAGAAAAAAATCCAATCGTAATCTGATAAATAATAAAGATTTCACTTATTTTGAAAAATTGCAATTTCAGCCCCTTTGACTCCTTGTAGCTCAAAAACGGTAAAAGCTACACCAAATCCTTCGACATACTACTGAAAACTTACATCAAGAGGAATCCAAAGAAAAAAATCCCATTGAAATTCGATGAAAAATAAAGATTTCACATATTTAGAAAATTTGTAATTTTGGCCCTGTTGACCCCTTGTAACTCGAAAATGGTAAGAGCTACACCAAATCTCTTGAATACTACTGAAAGCTTATATCAAGAGAAATTCCAAGAAAAAAATCCCATCGAAATCCGATGAAAAATAAAGATTTCACATATTTAGAAAATTTGCAATTTTGGCCCCTTTGACCCCTTATAACTCGAAAACAGTATGAGCTACACCAAATTTGTTGCATATAATTGAAAGCTTATATCAAGAGGAATTCAAAGAAAATAATCCCATTGAAATCCGATGAAAAATTAAAATTTTAGGTAATACCCGAATTTGCAATTTTGGCCCCTTTCGAACCCTCATAGCTGGGAAAGGAAACAAGATACCAAAAATATAATAGTTAAGCATTAATTAATTTTTCATAAGGAATCTAATGAAAAAAACTGCATCAAAATCGGACAAAAAATGAAAACTAGAAAATGTGTTTATAAAATATGGATGCCCCGCTGACAAATTTATCACAATAGATGACCTTAGCCAATCATCAATGGAATTTAGTTCCCTGTCACTGAATTGGGATGGAATCATCAAGAAGTACTGTTACAGATGAATAATCATTATATATTTGTTTAGTAATGGATGTAAACAAAAATTTCCCAACTAAAGTCGCTGAAGCATAAAATAATGGCCAGGTTATAAAATTATCCATGAATTAAGCAGAACTCACTATGGTGAGTCAATGAATTGTCGAAGAATTTGGTAGTTTTCACTAAGATGAGTCATTTCATGAAAAGTTGTAATGTTATGTTGTGTAGTTGTTAAAAAATGGACTTAAAAAACAAAATTTACCGAAAGTCACTCAAGCATAAAATGTAGGTCAAAGACACTAAATTGTCCTTGATTTGGATAGCACCCATCAAGGTGATTTATTTGATGCAACACCATAGTGATATCATGTTTAGTTGTAGAGAAATGGACTTAAACGCAAGATTTTACAAAGATCACTAAAGCGTAAAATATAGATCAAAGCCACTTGATTCTTGATGATTTGGGTAGTACTCATCAAGGTGATTAATTTGATGAAACATAATTGTGGTATGATGTGTAGTTGATGAGAAATGGACCTAAACGCAAAATTTAACAAAAGTCACTCAAGCGTAAAATATAGGTCAAAGCCACTTAATACTCAATGATTTTGGTAGTACTCATCAAGGCAATTGATTTGATGAGACATCATTGTTGTATGATGTGTAGTTGTTGAGAATTGGACTTAAACGCAAAATTTAACAAAAGGCACTCAAGTGTAAAATGTAGGTCATGGATCCCTAATTTTGGTGAATCTGGTAGTACTAACCAAGTTGCATATACTGATGTAATAATATTAAAATATTACAAGGGGTAACAAATAATGGACCTTAACGCAAAACTTAACATCGGGACGTACGTACGGACAGACAGACGGACAGACGGACAAGGGTAAATCTATATGCCCCTTCCACTTCGTGGCGGGGCATAAAAATAGATTTTTGAGATTTCCCCCTTTTGGGACCCATTTATCTCATAAACTGTACATGTGAGGTGAAATCCGTTGCCATACTACTGATTGTAAATTTCCTCAGAAGTACACTGAAAGAAACCCCATCAAAATCTGATAAATAATAAATATTCTACAGCCCAATATATGAAAACACCTATTTGGCCCTTTTTGGCCCTTTTTTTTTAAAACAGGCAGGGCCACAATACCAAATACAAATCCCAACCTTCCTTTTGTGCCAAGAAACATTGTGTTACTGTGCTTATCCAAAATGCTTTTACCTCTTTCAATTGCTCTTGTGCTACCAATCTACCAAATTGGTAACACAACTGGAGTGAAAGAAGTAAAAGATTGCTGAACCAATCTTACAATTTTACAATTCAACTGATGCAATCAAATTGTAAAATCGGTTTAGCAATTTGAAAAGTTGATACTTACCACAGGAATTCTTTACTTTAAGATTGGTGTGTGGTGACAGATTCAGATATATAAACTAAATAGTGAGTTTATTTACATAGGGCAATTCAGTTTTCAGGAATTGCATAGAAAAAATTGAAAATGCCAAATATTTCGTTTTACAGTCTATTTTCAGTTAACAATTAATTTTTTGTGTTGTTTGGTGTATGCTCATTAAAAAAAATATCATTTTATATCATTTCTTGGTAAAAATGGAAAAACTGAAAAAATGAGCAAGGGAGGTCATAAATAAGATATAATTATCTCCCATAATAAAAACAGTAGTTTCACATTTTCTTCCCAAAAATGTTTATCATAATATAAATTCAGATGAAAAATATGAAAACTTGTCAGATATGGTATTATAAGATTGTTTTTGTGTTCATAACAAAGATAATGAAAAGTGATGAAGACTATTTGCAAAAGTAAAGATAAAAATTTCCCTATACCAAGAAAATTTTCATGGTATACAAGGGCAGTTTTCTTTCATAAATTGACAATAAAGTTTAAGAAGATATCCAGAGGTGAGTATCAACTTTTCAAATTGTTCAACCAATTTTATAGTTTGATAGCAACAGTTGAGTTGTAAAACTGTAAGATTGGTTCAGCAATCCTATTCCTCTTTCATCCCAATTGTGTTACCACTTTGGTAGATTGGTAGCACAATACCTATTGGGAGAGGTAAAAGCATTTTGGATAAGCACAGTAAAATTTCAAAAGGATTGATCAACTACAACTTAAGTTATCGCATGGAAATGAAGTGTCCACAGATGCCGACGATGTTGCAAGTATCATACCAATATACAACCTCAAAATTTCTTTGCGGTCGTATAAAAAAATAATTTTCTAAAAAGTTTTTTCCTTTATTCTGCATTTCTTTTCTATGAGTAATGGGGTCAAAAATGACCCGCAGGTCAATTTACCCCAGGGAGCCAAATACAAATGTATACCTTATGACATCTGGTCATTTTTTATTATTTATTTTTATTTATTTATTTACCTTCAGGTCAATTTAATGTGGGAGTCAAAATACAATATGACACTGGTAATTGGTTTATTTGCCAAATTATTGATGCATACTAAAAGCAGAAAGATTATATAATGCCTAGAAAATTTGTACAGACCTGTCGTTCTGATTTTGTGTTAGCTAATTTCTGCAAGAATTCATCAAAAAATTGAAGTATTCTTGGTAACTCTCTGAAATTATATGTGCATTATATAAAAAAAAAATAATATAATTGTCAGTAATTTGCATACATTGTGTAACCGTCCAACTAATATCAATACCGTTTTTTTCCTGGAGTCTCATAAAACATAAACGTAAAACATAATTGGAAAAAGAAATTTCAATGGAATTAAATTTCTTTATGTTTAAAATGCTGTGTATATAGATCAAATCAAAAGTCCATGACTCCATGTGCTAATTTTTGTTAGATGAAAGACATCAATTGGCTGAAAAGGGGTATCAGAATAATTACACTGAAAAATAACACTTTTTTGTAATAATAAGGCTTAAAATAACAAAATGTGCCCCTGAGTTGAAGTTATCCACCTGCTTTAGTAGTTTCAGATATTCAATTTTTTCGGCTTTAATTAATTCTTTTCCAATTTTCTAACAAAAAATCACATTTAATTGACCAGCGAACATGTGAATGTAAAAAATTGCTGAAAAAAAACTTATTGGGTAAGTACAAAATATTAAGGTTAACTGAATCACAGTGATTTTCATGCCCCTATGAATCATTCTGGGGGCATATAGTTTTTGGTCTGTCAGTTTGTCCACAACTTTAACATCAGATATATTTTTTGAATGGTAAGTGATAGGGCTTTCATATTTTGCATGTGTATTCCTTGTAGCAAGACCTTTCAAAAATACCAAAATTTTTGACCTCGTGACCATGACATGTGATGTACTTTTTGAAAAAAAAATATATAAACTTTAACATTGGATATATCTTTTGAAAGGTATGTGATATGGCTTTCATATTTTGCATGTGCATTCCTTGTGGCAAGACCTTTTAATTGGAACCAGAATATTTGACCATGTGACCTTGACCTTGGCATGTGAACAACTGCATAAAAACGTTAACACTGAATATATCTTTTGAATGGTAAGTGAAAGGCCTTTCATATTTTGTATGTGTATTCCTTATGGAAAGGCCTTTCAGTTGGTACCAGAATATTTGAACTTGTAAACCTTGACCTTAGCATGTGAATATCAGGTAAAATTGCTCCAGAAAAAATGAATAAAAAATCCAAATAAACGGCAATTCATTAATTGTTAAATGAAAAATCTAAAAAAAAGTTGTTTAAACAAATACCTTTCTAGAATATGTGTCACAACAAAAATGGCATAAAACAGCATTTCAGTTCAAGAAGGAAAAACATTATACTGCATGCCATGAATCAGTCTTTATTGTTTAACAATAAAGACTGATTCATGGCATGCAGTATAATCTCGCCAATCTTTGTATAGTTATGGATTTTAATAGCAAAGAAAACAGATTGGCATCTGCATATACAGCAATATCTAGCAAAATCACCTACATTTAACATAACTTGATTCATTATTCTAAGGTATAAACATTTTTTCAAAATAATAGTTTCTTACATTTGTTTGAACGTTATCAGTATCTGAGGGCATCATTTCAATGTCTTCTTTTTATTTCCGTGAATTGTGACTGTCTCATGTAATTGTTTTGTCTTTGTTTTTTTCTGTTGCCATTTTGCCATGTCTTTGGACTTTGATTTTTGTGATCATCACTTCCCTTGTTCCTTCTGTATTCTACTGCCGTTGTTTCAATTTGATGCTCACTTCATTGGATTTGTTTTCAATTTATCTGCATTCTTTTCAACTACCGGTATTTGTTGGTCTAAGATGGAGAATCTATGCAAAAAAAATTAAAACAAGAGCTGCAGCCGAATGGCAGCCAGTTATACCCTGGCTCATTGAATGGTGAATAAAAGGATATGGAGTAAATGCACATGAGACAAAGTCTCTACAAATACATGGTAAAAAACAAGCAAAGGAACAACGCTTTTATTGTTGTTCTTCATCATTGAACCCTGAATCAATATGGCAAGTAAAAAATTAAGTGGGTGTGCATGGACACAATACACATGTGGTAAAAGTACAAGTGTGGACACTATAAAGACATTTACACATAAGAAGAGAAAAATAAGATGAAAATAATCTGAGAAGGATGCGGGACATAAAGATGTGTGATTGCTGAGAAAAATTTGACTAAAAAGTCAAACTTGGAAAATGAAAGAAAAAAATCAAAGTCATAAAACTGAAAGTAGTATAGTAATATGGCTGAAAAATAAAGGAAATGCAGTATACATGTAGTACCCTAATTTGAAGCTCCATGCCAAATATCAAGTACCTGTCATGTGGAGTTGCTGAGAAAAATGCAACCAAAAAGTCACAATTATGAAAATTTAAAGTAAAAACGGCACAAAGTCGGTAAATAGGCAGTGGTCATTTGATTTGGCCAAAAAGGGGAGGAGCAGTAAAAGACTCCATACTGAAGCACCATACCAAATATCAAGTGGCTGTCATGTGTAGTTGCTGAGAAAACTGTGACGAAAAAGTCACAATTTTGAAAATGAAAGTTAAAAAGGTACAGTCGGTAAACAGTAAGTGGTCATTCGATATGGCTGAAAAGGGGAGGCGCAGTATAAGACCTCATACTGAAGCACCATACCAAATATCAAGTGGCTGTCATGTGTAGTGGCTTGGAAAAATGTGACGAAAAAGTCACAATTTTGAAAATGAAAGTAAAAAAGACACAAAGTCTGTAAACAGGAAGTGGTCATTCAATATGGCCGAAAAGGGCAGGCGCAGTATAAGACCCATAATGAAGCACCATACCAAATATCAAGTGACTGTCATGTGTAGTTGCTGAGAAAAATGCGACGAAAAATTCACAAATTTGAAAGTGAAAGTAAAAAAAGGCACAAAGTCGGTAAACAGGAAGTGGTCATTTGATATGCCCAAAAAGGGGAGGTGCAGTAAAGGACCCAATACTGAAGCACCATACCAAATATCAAGTGGCTTTCATATGTGGTTGCTGAGAAAAATGTGACGAAAATGTGTGTGACCGACGGATGGACGGACCGATGGAATGATGGAATGACGGACAGACAGAGGTAAAACAGTATACCTCCCTCCTTTGTAGCGGGGGTATAACAAAGAGGAAATCATTGCATGTAATGAAATCCTTGTAACAAATCAATGAGGTCTATTTAAACTTGCATAAAAATGCCTTAAACTGTTTTGGCACCATATACAATTGAAATGAACTTTTTTCTTTCTTATTCTTGTGGTCTTTTCTCTTCCCTTTTTTCTTAACTGACAAAACTTGCAACAATGATCAGCTGAGTTACACATCTGCCATATTTGATTAGAAAAACATAGAAAGCAGCCAAAGCCTGCTAAGCTCACCTCGTTGCGCAGCATTGTCACACGTTGCACATGTCAGTAAACAGGAATGGACTATAATTATTCTTTTTAACAGATTCAGTCATGCATAAATTGTAGTTTACAGTCCACATCCGAAGCATGCATTGTTGTTGTCATCCCAAATTGCATCATACATTCAGATATGGTTGCTAAGGGACATGTCAGTAAGCGGGAATGAACTTTAAATATTCTATCTAACCAAGTCGCTCATGCGTAAAATGTAGGTCAGAGACAGCATCTGAAGCATGCATTGTTGTTGTCATCCCAAAATGCATCATGCATACCAGTATGAATGATGTGGGCCATGTCAGTAATTGGGAATGGACTTTAGCCATTCTACCTAACCAAGTCGCTCATGCGTAAAATGTAGGTCAGAGACAGCATCCGAAGCATGCATTGTTGTTGTCATCCCAAAGTGCAACATAGATACCAATATGGTTGATGTGGGCCATATCAGTAAGCAGGAATGGACTTTAACCATTCTACCTAACCAAGTCACTAATGCATAAAACGTAGGTCACAGACAGCATCCGAAGCATGCATTGTTGTTGTCATCCCAAAATGCATCATACATACCAATATGGTTGATGTGGGCCATGTCAGTAAGTGGGAATGGACTTTAACCATTCTACTTAACCAGGTCGCTCATGCGTAAAATGTAGGTCAGAGACAGCATCTGAAGCATGCATTGTTGTTGTGATCCCAAAATGCATCATAGATACCAATATGGTTGATGTGGGCCATGTCAGTAAGCAGGAATGGACTTTAACCATTCTACCTAACCAAGTCGCTCGTGAGTAAAATGTAGGTCAGAGACAGCATCCAAAGCATGCATTCCAGTCGTCATCCCAAAGTGCATCAGGCATACCAATATAGTTGATGTGGGGCATGTCAGTAAGCAGGAATGGACCTTAACCATTCTTCCTAACCGGACGCGGACGCAGACGCTAGGGGTATCACATAAGCCCCCCTCACTTCGTGAGGTGAGCTAAAAATTGCCATCTATTTGCAAAGTGTGCAGGTGAAAACGTTGCTACAATTTTGATTGATTGGGATATTAGATTGATTATGTAGACTATGAGATGGAATGAGATTGAATGAGCCATAGAAATTTGTTTGAAGTCTGAATTCATTAGTAAAATTTTGTATGCAGGATTCAGGATTTATACAAAGGAAGTCCGGAGAGTGAATTTCAGTATTTAAAAAATCTTCATATAATACATAAATGTTCAGCAAAACAAACAGGTTTCCAAGAACCAAACACACAAAAAAAAAACAAAACAAGAATGAAAAAAACATTCCCTTATATGCTAAACATATACATGCAAATAGTTTTACAAATAATATTCGAGTCTAAATAAGGAACAGCATCATTTGTAGTTTGTATTTAAATGATATGAAATGGCAGTAAATTACCTGTTATTTTTTCTCTGTAGAAGTCCATCTATGTTGTCATAAAACAATATAGTTCCTGTAACCATGGTTATAGTTTTAAAACAATAATATTGCTCAATATATGTGCAAATGATACACAAAAAAGAACTTCCTAGCATAAAAAGCATTGGGAGGAGTCGTGCAGACAAACTATGCACACTCTATTATTAATTCACCAAATAATTTGTAAAGGTTCCGTGGAACCTAGTGTCACGCCTTCTCACTCCACTGTCATTATAATTTGGTCTTTATTAAAATGTGGCTGCTATGTAGGATTCCAAGAAATAACTGGTCTTTGAGAGTATCAGGAAATTGAAATAAAATTTTTTTGAAATTTAACCATTAAAAATATTTGCTTCTACCAAAATTAATCCAAAAAGTAGGTTGCTGATCAGGATTACCCAAAAATGCTTTTCTTTGACAGTTTCAGGAAATTTACCAAAATTGGAATCAAAAATTTTTGAAATTTTACCTTTGAAAATATTTGTTTTGACTAAAATGTATCCAAAAACCATGGTTTTTAACATAATTCATAAAAAATAGCTGGTCTTTGAGAGTTTCAGAAAATTTACCAAAGTTGGAACATCATCTTTTTAAACTCGGGTTTTCAGAATTATGTTTCACATGAAAAAAATTGCTAGAATATTTGATTGTATACAAAAAATTTCAAAAATTGTTATTCTTTGACATTTTCAGGAAATTTATCAAATTTGGAACCAGAATAAAATTTCCAAAAACTTATTGTGCATCTATAGACTATTTGCAACTATTCTACATCAAAATTTAATTCCTTTATCCCAATTTTGTTTGATATATGGACCTAGAGTGAAAATTTAGCCAAATTCACTGATGTTGAAAACATAGGTCAAGGTGACATAATTCTGGTATGGATGTTGGTTACCGATACTACTAAAGATGTAACCACTTACCAATCATCATCTGTCTATGGCATGTAGGTGCTGAGATATGGTGCAAACCAAAAAATTAGATCGAAAAAAATATTAGTCCAACTAATTTCAAAATACAGATAAATTGGAATTTTTAGAAAAATAAATTTGGAATTCAATAATGAAGTTGAAATGAATACTGTGTCAAAATTTCATTGATAATGAACATGATTTAAGAAAGTTATTAAAGTTAAAAAAAAGTTTAACGTTTGAGTTAACCAAATATTTAATTAACGCCAATGATGACGACGACGAAATCTATGGTCACTATGTCTCGATGTGCCGGCGAGACAAAAATGAAATCAACAATTTATATATTTTTCAGAAAAATGTACCAAAATCAAAATCCTACCCATCTTCAATAAAGGTACAAATGATCTACAACAAAAAAAAAACTTTCCAGTTTAGTAATCCCATGAAAAAATTTTTGGCATGCACATTGGCCCATTTTGTGATTTTCTAGTATCTCAGGCTCAGATGCACTGTCACTGACCAACTGAAAGCATTTCTTTTTAAGCTTAAAATTATATTATTCTGTGTTTCAATTATAAAACTTTACACATAAAAGTAAGAACAATTAAAGTAATAGAAAAATTACTGCCTGCTGCCTTTGAACAATGAAAATACACTATTTATAATTTTCTTGAACATGTCTTAAAAGGTAGTTGGGGTGTTTAAAACTGAGCATCTATTTTGCGCATCTAAGCAAAAATTCAATAACTCAATAAGAATGTTGTCTAAATGACTTTATATGTCTTGAACACAATAATTTATATCAAAAAGAACAATAGGTATCAAGTTTGTTTGAATTATATTGCATATTTGCTAAGAGTTATCAAAATTTATCAAAGGGAGATAATTCTTTGAAAAAGAAAGGAAATGGGGTAAATGTCAAGGAGACAACATCCCATATCCAAGTTAAAACGACCGTAAACAAAGCATCTAGGGGTCACCGTACGATCTTCAACACAGTGAGGAACCTCACACCATATAGCAAGCCCTAAATGGCCCCAAAAAGGTAAAAAAGTGAAAAAATCAATGGAAACAAACAACATCCAATAACCCAAATATCAAGAAACTAAAATTTTATAGGACAAAGACAAGCCAATGACTAACATATTCCTGACTTGGGACAGGCGCAAAAATTGCGGTGGGGTTAAACTCGTTTT
The DNA here is from genome assembly GCA_002080025.1 of Modiolus philippinarum. NCBI lineage: Eukaryota > Metazoa > Mollusca > Bivalvia > Mytilida > Modiolidae > Modiolus > Modiolus philippinarum. The sequence continues at coordinate 67,040 of MJUU01024445.1, forward strand.
CTTGGATCCAAACCCTCCCCCTATGTGTGGTGAATGGCTAAAAAATAAATACACAAAAAGACTCACAGTAAAAATCAACCTAGAAAAAAGTCCAACTTATCAAGACGAGTACCCTTACAATGAAGTACATAAAACATGAAGACAATACACACAGGTACACACATTTCTAGACTGAAATACTATAGAAAAGATCAAATTTTCTCTGTCTGTTAAAAAAAATGAGTTAGTTGATCCATATTCTTTACTTAATTTCTCAAAAGCATTTGATCAAAACTCATTTATTGGAATCTTTCAGAAGAATCTTTTTTTTTCAATATAGGGTCCAATATTGCTTTATTGAGTTATCTGCCCTTTCTTGAAAAACAAACAAATTCTTCATGTTTCATGATATAACTTTTTCAAAAGGTCTGTGACATATCTTTTTTATGTTTTTAAATTGAAGTTCTATACCAAATCAATAAATATACAAAGTTTGGTAAATTGTATGTCTACTTATAGAAATTAAAGAAAATGTGTCCATGGGACACAAATGCCATACAGATATGTCGGCAAACAGGAAGTAGATGAGTGATGGACTTGAAAAGGGAAGACACGGTACAACTAATCATACAAAAGCTTCATACCAAATATCAAATCATTCTTGCGTACACAATTTGTGAAATCCTAGACAAAAATTTCAGACGTACGTACGTACGGACGGATGGACAGACATTGGTAAATTTTAATGCCCCAGTTGCTTAACGGTGGGGGCATTAAAATATGCCATTGAATTGTGGTAAAGGCATATTTCCAGTATAATTCTATTGTAAATATAGTGAGTGAGAAAACACAAATTTGGCCAATTTTTGGAACTCTGTATCTTTTTTGACATATCTGTGACCCTCAAATGTTTTGGCATATTTTTAAAGCATATTGCTCAAAGTTTCATTGTACAAATTTATAAAATATTCTACGTCAGAAACCAAGACAACCCAACTACCTTAATACATATATTAAGAAACATCTAAATTTACACTGAAGATGCAATGAAAATGTAATTAAATGTTACCATGACTACAACACATACTTCTCTTTATACCCTCAACAGCCTTCCATATTTTGTTTTCCATATCTCTAATATCACTAGAACTAAATGTCTCTTGTAGTTCTCCTAACGTCAGACTTAGTAAGTCCACAAGACTATCTCTCTCTCTGAAAGTAGAATCTTTTATATACAAATGTACCATGGAATAAACCTCACATCTGATACATAGTATTTGTTTTAATGATATACTGCCAATCATCTCTAACCCTTTCCTTCATGAAAAGGATTCTAAAAGGTATTTTTTGCAGAGTTAAATAGCATCCAATGTTGAGAATGCTGCAGAATTATTGTCTTGCAAGTAAAAGTCTTGGCACTTGGCACAGCTAGACACCTGTCAGCGGTCTTTAGAAAACAAGTTTCAAAATCCTGGTACTGGTTGCCATGGAGACAGCAGGAGGAGCATGTGATTTCAAAATCGAAAAAAAATCATATTTTTTGGATTTTTTTCCCTTCAAAACATACTTTAAAAAATTTTTATATATAGAATGTAACTTGCACATGCCTAAGTAAGGTTTAACATCAAAATATATGTGTTGAGGAATACCTAGCACTATTTGATGATGTACATAAGCCCCAGATTTGGTCTAGCGACAAGGGGAGGCTAATGCCTCCCTTCAAAACCCCAGACAGAGGGGGGCACATCCCTTCTCTGGGACCTCCCGACATTTCTTTTTGGTCCCCAATCATGCATGAAAAACACTCAATTCTTTTGCTGAAGTTATATTCTGTTCAATAAGCCCATATCCTCATCCTGGGGTCTAATACAATACCCTCCTATAGCCCTAAAAGGGGGGACCTAGAGGCATCAAAAGGCATTGTTATGAAGGAAAGGGTTAAAAGAAAGAACCTCAGTGATTAAACTCAAATTACCCATGCACTGTCATACTAAAGAAAGATAATTTTGTATTAGTTAACTCTCAATTTATGAATATGAAATGTTGTTATAAAAAGATAAAAAAAGTCCTCACAATGATAGAGGTGTCTAAAAATTCCTGAAATGGAAAAACCTGCATATCTATACACATCATGACAAATAAATTCCAATCAAATGTAAATACAATCAAACAAGTGGTTGTACTAACAAGCAAATACTTCTATTTTTATCTGAGTTATAACTGGACCTCCTTCTCCTGCAGAAAATTGTTCAATTAATATGGCCGTAAATATGCACTTCTGTATTCCATGAATGACCAGGGTATCATTTTCAAAAATAATCTATCTGTTAATTGTACAACTACATTTTGTATGTTCTGCATGGCAGCAATCTTGGATAAAAATGCATACATGTCATACACGGGATTATCTAAGAATCAATGTGCCTAAGTTTTGTTTTAATAAATCAGGAGGAAAATCAGATGAAAAACACTGGCAATTGTAATTGGCCATTGAAGGAGTCAAGCCTATGTTCAATGGATGTTGTACCGGAATGACAATCATATCCAGAAAATTAAGCAGAAATTAACCGTTCCTTATAAGTTACCTCAAAATATATGTTACATTAATGTTCTTGATATTCCAATATATAAATATATATATATTATACCTTAAATCAATTCTAATAATTTTCCACTTCTGTTTTGATTTAAGTAATCGATAACAAACTTCATAGGCTAAACTTGTCTTTCCCATTCCACCCAATCCACATATACACACACCTAAAAATACATACAATAATTTTATCTCACAGCTTAAACTATTATCAATATTGACACACTTGATTTATAATATATAGATGTTGCAAATAAGACATTCCTCCATTTAATGTTGTTTAAGAGTGAGCTGACTGGTTGAAATAAATATAATGAAACAAAGTGTTGCACAATGGCTACAAAGTAGTACGAAAAATAAATGAAAAATGAAATAAATATACCTGTGTATATTGGTGTAAGGCCTAAATTTATTGTAAATTAATTACATGTTTAATGTCACCGGAGTGCATAAGTTTTTGAAAATAAAGTTAAGTGTTGTCCGGAAATTTTCAGTATGAAATGTAAAAATCTGCTATTTTGGTTGAAATAATAGGGAAAATTAGCGAATTCTAACAAAATTTTGAATTATTTTAGTTACATCAGATAGATTTTTTTTGAAATTGGTAAATTAATAGCTAATATACTGTCCTTCAATTTCCATAAAAAAATTGGGGGTCACCGAACTTATTTTTTAATAAATCGCGAAAAACACAATTTTTTAATATTCTATACAAATGATCTCCCCTTAATTGAACTGGAGTTAGACGAAAGGTTCAATATTCTGCATGGTTATGCAATAAAAGTGGCATATGTCATCAAACTTAACTAATACAAGACATTGGAAATATTTTGGCAGCGTTCCCATAGTCAATTCCATTTTTTGTCACATGCGCAAGAATGATGCACAGTTTTAAACTCCTGTACTACCTTAAGCATGTATCTGCATTAAAATTGTGAAAGATAATTGCAGTTTTTTTTGGGGGGGGGGATTATTTTGGTTCATTTTTTTTTCTTCCTCGGAGACTCTCCCTCCTAGGTTTCGAAGTCTTAGGTTGATGTTATACATAGAATTAATTAAGGATGGAATAACTTTGTCATGCAGTGAGAGACAATGTATACAATGTACAATAGCATATAAAGGGTAAAGATAAAGTCTGGTACTGGCAAAACACATCTTACAATCCATGTCATTTTCTCTTTTCAGGATTAAAAACAAATTTTGAAATTTATTAAATCAATAGCTACCTATAAAATTATTATCATTTGAACTGCATAAATTGTAACATTACCATTATGTACTGTATCTTTGACGTAGGCTTGATGAAAATCAAGTAAAGCAAACTTTCAGAACATTTTCCATTCGGAGGGGGGTTAGTTATTTGTAACATTAAGTATTGAAATAATTTCAACCAACTTTGATAATATCAATCCAATTCATAAAACAATATAATTTGTCTTCAACTATACAATATACTGAAAGTCAACAAGAGAGCAGCAATCATCACTGAAGTTTAAATTGTCCATTTCTAAGAGTCATACAAATAAATAGTCAGATTTGAAGAAACTTTATGTACATTGTTTAAGAAAACATATACAGAAATATACCACTTTGTCAAAGTGAAAACCCTGATGGGTGTTCCATGGAACATGTGATCAAAAGGCACTACAAAGGAGCTATTTGTTGAAACTCTAAAACCAGTAACTCATAATTTTAAGTAATTTTGATGCATTTTGGCAACCATCTTGGAAATTGTGGCTATTTTGTAACAATTTCCATTGCATCTTGTTCACAGTGTGAAAATCTACCTAGAAACCACATCCATTTTGAAAAAAAAGATCTGTTGCATATTATTTGAAGTATTAATATCTACCCAGAATTAAATTTAATTTAAGTGAACTTGAAATCTGACTTAATTTTGAAGGAGTTGTAGATAAACATACTGACAGATATAGGGAAACATATGCAGAAAGTAAATTCACAGTAACTTCGGTATTTAGTTATTTATCAAATCAGCTTAAAGCAGGCAAAACATACATAACTGGCACATAACAGTATAACACTGAATTTAAAGGCTTGACCAGTTAATAATAGGACTTTCTATACACAAGAAAACCTTCTACAAATGTCTATAACAGCAGATCATATTGGATTGGTTTTCTACAGGACAACAGAAGTAGATTACCAAAGGAACAAAGCACAAGATTACATAAATCAAAGTCCAGAGACGAGGCAAAAAACGAGAACACCAAGAAGATGGAAGACAAAAGACACTACACACCCACAAAACACTGGAACTAACAACACTCAAAACTCAATCGCTAACAAACAGTGGGAACTCCCGAAAAAACAGAGTGACAACAGATGCTCTGGAAGGGTAATCATGTCCTGCCAGTGCATACAGAATCATTTATTACAAACCTCTACATGTATGAAGTTCATCTGCTAGCACATTATATATTTTGTCCATAACATCAATTCTTCCAACAAAATTCTTATCGGTATCAATTCCTTTTGTTCTCAGTAATTCTCTGTACTGTAATAAGTCTTGTTTGTACTGGTTTAGCTGGTCTGAAACTCTGTTAGTTCCCATGGCTGTGTGGTAATCTAAAAATTCCATCAGGTTGAAGAGGTGGTCTACCATGTCTAACGTGTCGTAATTATTCTGCACGCATGTGAAGTACTCAGAGGCATTGGTTATATTAGCTATGTTAGATGGTCCAAGGATTGGTTGTGATCGTTGAAGCAGTTCCTGGAAAGTCGACAGGTCTCCATCTAATTCCTGGACCAGATCATTTAAAATGGCACTCAAGGGATCAATAAGGGTGGGGTCATCAAGTCCAACCATTAGATGATCCATATCTGCCATGTTTTATTTAGGACCTGAAATATAATATAAACTTATTGAACTAAATTTGCCTACTATGAATTTTTAAAACTATCGCTGGCTGTTGAACACAATTTTTAAAGTTGTCTTTCCTGTACTTATAGAATTTTGTGAAATTTTCAGTGTTGAAACATTATTGTTTAATTATCAAAATATCATATAATGTTCATCTAACCCATGAACTGAATTTGGAAATCTATGAATTTTACATGATAGGGAAAATGACTTTACAAATGTATCAGGGAATAGTTTTGAAAATTTATTATAGATTTTGTTCATCATGTTCATACTTTGTATGTTTTTTGAACTCATTATATTGTTTACCTATATAACAAAACATAGGTAATTAACAATTACAGAGTTTGCCTCGTTATGGCACTTTGTCACAGTAACAAAATCTTGACTGGATGTTGACATCACATCTGCATGCCTAAGCAAGGTTACATGATCCTACCATGTATAGTGACTGAGATCTGAACTTGCCTGAAAACTTGGACATAAATCACTCATGCGTAAAACATAAGTCAAAATGACCTACTTTTGCCTGGATGCTGATGTACCATCAGGGATGCATGCCTATGCAAGGTTACATGATCCTACCATGTAAAGTGACCGAGATGTGAACTTGTCCAAAAACTTCAATGTAAATCAATCAAGTGGAAAATATAGGTCTAAGTGACCTAATTTTGTCTGGATGCTGATCTACCATCAGAGTTATATGCATATGCCAGGTTACATGATTGTACCATGTATAGTGACTGAGATCTGAACTCGTCCTAAAACTTCAATGTAAATCAATCAAGCATAAAATATAGGTCAAGGTGTCCTAATTTTGCCTGGATGCTGACCAACCATCAGAGATGTATGCATATGCAAGGTTACATGATCCTAAAATGTGTAGTGACTGAGATCTGAACTAGTCAGAAATCTTGAATGTAAATCAATCAAGCGTAAAATATAGGTCAAAGTGTCCTAATTTTACCTGGATGCTGATTCACCATCAGATTTGCATGCATATGCAAGGTTGCATGATCCTACCATGTATA